>JAKSZP010015009.1:0-58274 GCA_022478985.1 Massospora cicadina
TTTGGCTCAAAGCATCCATCAAACTATTCTTTCTTGTTCTTTATAAACTCATAAGGAAACACAAGTTGGGCCAAGTTCTCATGCTAGTGGGTTTGCCGTGGGATCAAGACATGAGGTTCGTGGTAGTACGACAAGGAATAATGGTCTGTACAAATGTGGAATGGTTGGGATGAGCCATGCAAGTGATCGCGCCAATAGGTAAGCGCCTTAACCACTGTTAATAACTTTTTGTCATATAAGGCGTAGTTCAACTCAGGCAGGGACAACTTTTGAGAAATATACCACACCAGATGCTCTATCCCATCTTTGCCTACTTGTAATAAGGCTTCCGCTATGGCGAAGTTAGAGGCATCAGTGGCCACAATGAACTCCTTTATGGGATCTACATGGTGAAGGATATACATGGTTAACAAGGTGAATTTTACCGCTTGGAAGGCATCCTGCAAAAAGAGGGACCACTGGAGTACTTTTTCCCCACTCACCTTATACAAAGGCGCCGCCACCTCAGAAAAATTTGGTGTGAATTTCTTAAGGAACGTACACGTCCCTAAAAACTCCTCAATTCCTTGACCAAAGTTGGGGTGGGCAACTCATGAATCGCCTTCTCCTTGTCTAGGGTTATCATGTGGCCTTGGTCAAACATGACGTTGACCAAGAAGATGTTCTGGGACTTGAAGAATTCACATTTACGAATTCTTAATGTGAGGTCAGCTGCCCTCAAACGCTCCACCACCTGACAAAGGTGTACTGCATGGGACTCATTTTCAGGGGAAAACACCAGAATATTATCCATGTAGGCTACCGTGTATACCCCCAGCAGGTCCCCCAAAGCTGCATCTATACGGCGTTGAAGGATAGCTGGTCATTTTAAGCCCAAAAGGCATAACCCAAAACTGGAAAGTTATCTCTTCTGGTATGGAATACAGTTAGCCACTCTTGCCTTTCTTGTTTGAATCTAATTGAGCGCAACTAAGCAATCCATATTGGAGAAGATCTTCGCCTTCTTCACATAGCGTGAAATCTGTGAGTTCAATAAGATGGGATGCAAGTCTAAACAGTGACGTTGTTAAGATTCCCATAATCTACGCATTGGCATAAGGTACCATTGGCCTTCTCCACAAGAGAAGTGGGGAGCATACTTGAGAGGTATGCTGAAATATTGCGCCTTTAACTAATTGCTCCTTAACCCACACAAAAAAAGCCGCTTCTTCCTGTACAGTCAAATGTTAAATGGGAGAAGATATACGCACCAGATCAACTGAGAGCTTGAACTCGCAATCAAACTCTAAATGATCTGTTAGTGTATTGGCTGAAGCCGCGTCAAACAAAGATTCCAGCTCCTCCAAACAGGAAGGTAAGGGTACCTCCAGAGTGGGCTTCAGCAATGGAGCAAGACTGAGAGTATAGAGATTGGGCAGTGGGGCATATCGCCCTATAAGTTTGATTTAGCCAAACGGACAACTAATTTATGACCATTTTTCAACGTTAAGGACAAGGTATAATTTTAGAAGTTGGTTCTTACGTCAAACTTTTGCCACCACTCTACACCCAAAATAATGGGGTATAAGAGGTTTTTGATAGCTTGAAAGCGGTCAGCCAAATGGTATTTACCAACTTGTTAATTACTAAACCCAGAACTTTCAGCGTGGGAATACCTTGGGAAGCCCCTCCCCTAACCACACCACCTGGCAAGTAACTCAGCTCAAGGTAGTCGTCAAGGTCTTGGTCAATAAAATTCTCAGAGGCTCCAGTATCCACCAAAATAGTTGTGTTGATTTTCCCTAAAGTAGATGAAAGGGTAGCAGTCAACAAAAAATATTACAAATGTTCTTTATTCATAACAGACAACGCCAACACTCCACCATAAAAATCTTCTTCAGGCATAAGCATGCCTCCAGGGTATGTTTCCGCATCATAGAATGTAGAGCTATAGTTGGCCACTCTTACTACTGAGGTCACATATACCACCATATCTTCAGCAACTGCATTAACATTTTTATATTTAAGAAGTAACTCCTTCTCCACCCCCTGTGTTCTGCAGATCATGGTAGTGGTCAAGCGCGGGTTCTCAGGGGTGATTTGTTATATTGAAATGGGTTCTACATCAGAGCCATAAGAGATGCTAAATGGCTCGTTTTTATATAAGGAATTGGCATTATAAAACGCGTTTTGGGCCACTAATGACCCCATACCCATTTTGGCGGTGGGTTGTGCATCATTAAACAAGGCCATCACCACCAGCCCTTTCATCAATGATTTAAACTGCACCATTAAAATGCGGTACCAAGGAAAATTATTTTAATAAGAGTGGTTTCATTATTTTAGTGGAAAGTTGGGGAATCATGACCCTTGGATTGCAAAACATTGTATCTACCAGGTACAGGCAAGAAGGGTGGGTACTTCCCAGTTGGAGGTAGCAAGAATAATGATGAGATGCTCCAACCAAAGGCCAAACAAGAAAATGGTAGTGAGCCCCATAGAGGCTTTACCCAACAGCTGGCGCACCCAATTCACACTTCACAAAAGTCCACAGAGTTTATTCTAGTGCACATAAAAAAATGGTTGGTCGTCTAATGTCAGAAGAGTGTCTATAACTCTCCAGTTCCCAGTGAGGTGGTTCACGGGGCACAGCCTTAACGCCATGGAACTAGTCATCAGTACCAAGGTAAGCATAGCCCCATAGAGGGTGCTGGAGCTAAAGTAACATAAGGCGATGGTGTTTAACGTGGTATAAATCAATAGATATCAAACAAACAAAAAGACTTGGGTGGACCCCAAAGTGGAGTCCATATATAAGGGAATCTGGGCTGGAGTGCAGGGGTGCCTCAGTCTGGAGGGAACCAGGGTGGCCCACCGGTGCACCAGATGTGAGTTAAATTTGTGCAAATAAAAAGGATAACGTTTTGGGAGACCTCCTTGAGGTCTGTGCACAGGTTCACTCAAATTAACATAAAAATGTAAACTAATGAGGTTTCTTTAATGGGGAATATGACCAACAAGGAAGGTTGGTCTCAAAAAATCATATATAAACAATTTCAGGGGAATCATCAATTGGTTGAAGTGGTGCTAAGCCCAGGTGCACCAATAAGCACATGCTTCCATTGGTCAGGGTACTATAGCTAAAAATGGACCAAACTTAAGTTATCAATTGAAGGCAAGGCCGACTCAAGTTGGAAATTTTAAAAATTGAACAGGTTTTAGAACCCCGTTTGGTGGGTGCACAAAATACACCCACATTGTCAAAATATGCCTGTATTAAAACTTTCATCAATTTCAACCTTTTTAGAAGAACCATCTGCCTCCCATCCACCAATTTTCTTGCTGGACAATTTGGCATACTCAAGAATGGCTTTTCTTGCCAACTCACAATGAAAGGTTACAGTATTCCTACTGACTTGGAGCTCATATGCAATGTCAACAAGAGATTCATTTTTAATGTACTTGTACATAATATAAAATATGGTTTTTAACTCCAACTTTTAACAATTAAATTGAGTCACATATCTTACATTTTTAGATGATGTGCAAGGTTTTTTACAATTTCATATATAACCATCATTGCATAAGACCCTTTTAACGTACCTCATGGTCTGGCAATCTTGACATTTGTCACAGAATGCACTGTTGGGTATCAACTTTCATTGGGCAAGAAAAATATTTTGTGTCTCATAATTTGCAAAATATCCTTTCAAAAAATGCTTCCATCAATGTAAGTTTGTATAACTCATCTTCTGAGTAAAGTTTATCTTCCTTGACTATTTTTTCAAAAAACTGTTTCACCATAAGGGGGGGTATTTTAAAAATTTAATGCAGGCGTATTTTGACAATGCAGGCGTATTTTGTGCACCCACCCCCCCGTTTTCCTAACAACTAAATCAAACAGTTGTGGTTGATAAGGTAACTCGTCCTTTTTAATGCTAATGCCATAACATGGGGCTGGGAGTCACTCACTTCACCTGGACCAATTTGGGCATACCTTGCCTACACCCAGCGTTGGTCCAAGGTGTGCTTTAGGTCAGGGAGATCATGCATCTTGACCTTTTAGCCTCCTTAAGCCCAGCCTTGTCTTTGATTTTGGTACCCTCAATTAAGTAATGTAAACATGACAGATAAGTTGAAAATTTTGATGACCACCTTATCCAGTTTCAACTTAGATATGATACCAATCTATTTTCTGTATATTCATTAATAGTTGATTGGGGATATTTGTCTATTAAATGGTTAATTGAGTTAATGCTGAAATCTAATCCTATCATTGACTCCAATTAATATTAATCATGTGTATCTATATAGTTTTAGTATTTAGATTTGTGACATAGCTTATCAAGTTGTTAACCTATTTTGTATGTAAAGTAATTGGTCTTAGGCACCAAACAATTTGGATTGTTCAGATGGCTTGCCAAATCATTTTTAAAAACATTTTAGGCTTACTGTACAGGTTTGTGTAACTAATTTCTTACAAGTAAAAGAGAGTGATAGTTGTATGAAGACAACTATCCAGTTGAGTTTTCCTCTACAGGTGGTTTCCATACCACAAATGTATCCTCCTACACACAGGTACTGAAGACCCTGAAAAATGTAACTCAAGAACAATTTAAATAAAGGTAAACTATCTCTTCAACTTTTACACAAGAGAACTTGAGAACAAAGATAAATAAGTAAAATTATTCCTATAAATCATTCACAAGAGAACAGTTATATTTAAATTTTATTACTATATAAATTTTTGTATGTCTTTATTTAATAAAAAAGGCGGTTTAAATAGGGAGTTTATATTGGATGTGGCAGTCCCCTGGTTGGCCATTCTCAATTAAATAAATAAATAAATAAATAGGGAGTTTGGTGATCGACTCTCTGGTTTTCACATTGAAAACAGCATACCTCGCCGCTGAACTTAGACCTAAAGAGTTGCATCAAACAATGAATATATCATACACCTAGTTAGTATCCATCACCAATTAGATTATGACCCTCCATGGGCTGGTTTCTGAGATAGTATGTTACAACGTCTTAAACCAATCCCACTAGATTTATCTTTACAAGCTAGTGGCAATGCTTAAGTAATTTTCTTTTTTACCAATCTGCAACAAGCCAATTCTCTCAGGATAAGCTGCAAGTTATTGCCAAGAAAAGCGTTATCAACGCTTCAGTACTTCTGAAAACATCCTTATCAATTATGACATGTAACTACAATCTGTGTAAGTAAAGTTAATTGTTGATAATTAACCCATTACATTAACTTCTTATAAAAATTGTCAGTGATCATCCCTGACAAGCCATATATTGCCAGGCTCAGAATCAAATCCTGAAGTAAACTAAACTAATGTATCATATGAAAACATCCCCAACAATAGTTATAAAACCTCAATAATTACAACATCCTTCAAGTTTGTTTATTAAAAAGCCAACCAAAACGAGATAAGATAGATATTATATAAATCTGTAACATCTGGATAATGTAGGTTTTTAATCTTAATAATAGTAATGCCTGTCTTGATGGTAGCTAACAAATTTCCAAGCAACGTGGCCTTATGTTAATGGTACAATTTCTTATAACCAAATAATGGCTCTTAGCTTTATTAAGGTCAACTTGATAGACTAACTAAAAGCGTTGGAACGTGTCATTTTTGAAGTCAGCCTTAGAGGTTTTAAATTTGGCAGCAATGATTGCCATTTGAGCGGAAGTGATAGCAGATATGTTAATTATTTAGTAATGATTAATTTTATGGGAACAATTTGTTGCAATAAATTATTATAAATATAGGTGCAACTAATGAGTCAATTACTAAAATTGTATTAAACCTTGTATACATACCCCTTGCTTTATTAAATAATGATAGAATTAGATATATATTCAAGTATTACTATATTTTACTTCTTTTGAAGAGTTAGGATAGGTATCTTTATCAATTTAGTAGCTACCTGGAGCAAGGTGAATGCTACTTTCTTGTTAAAAATACCTGAGTGAGGATGAAATCTTAAAAAGAATAATAATTGTCTAGTTTTCTTAATATAATTAGCATCTCCTTTATATCTTACAATCTTAAAAACCTAAGCAGTAATCTTGAAAAGCTTACTTGCCGTTAGGATGTCTTCACATCCGCGCCTGTCTTGAGCCATGTTGATGAGGATAAAACCTTCATCATAACATACAATATCTCAGGGATGATAGTGGTTGTTGTCCAACTACAAGAGCACAACGGATGAGAACACCTGGTAGCATACGTCTCCAAAAAGTTTATGGAACTAAGCGCTCATGGAACATATATAAAAAAATTGTCCTCTGTCAACTTATTAAGTACACTGACTTTACTTTATGCATGGAGCCAAAAACGTGGTTTTGCGCATTTTAACAATTCATAACCTACTACTGCAAGCCACAGAAGTTATTACATGGACAAATCATACCACATAGTGAATTTCTCAACTTTAACATCAAGTATTAGTTTATGCGGGGCCAGTTTACATACTTTAAAACTTATGTTGGAGCCCTCCTCAGGTTCTTAACCACGTGATGATGCAAAACTAATCAAGGTGATCCCCTATGGCCATGTTCAGTATGATCCATCTCTCAATGTCACCACAATTGATCCTGTACCACCCCTCCTCATATCCACGCCCATAACAACCAAACACGCTGATGGCCCTAAATTTTCATGTAACTCCTCTATCAAATCAACTTAATAACCAATCCCCCAGACCCATTGAAGTAAAAAAACCTCCCTCTCTGATCTGGGTTTGTTTTCACAATTCACCAATTTTGAAGGTCAAGATTTACTGGTCAAGATTTTTGATGGAAATTCCATTCTGGTTGATTACAAAAAATGATAGGTTTATACTTCCTTGATCAAGTATTCAACATTTTGACTTATGTTCCCACATCATATGTAACATCAAGAACTGCTGACCATAGATACCCTGGTGTCAAGAAGTTCATTAACCTGATCAAGCTAGGTGACAAATAGTATGGCTTACAAAAGATGTTTCGCTCTAGGTGGAACTTTGTGCCACTTGTGCTCATATTAAGTCATACAAAATGGAGTGGAACATCCTCTTAAACCCTTTCCAACAGGCAGCAGAGTCATGGAAATCTTTCAGTGGAGTTCAATATGGTTTTTCAACGTCTCATATTTAGCACAGTCAAAGTGATGGTAGATTGCTTCACGGACTACGCCATATATATTCCCTGTCTGATATCAACTTTGTCTGAAGACATGGCGCGGCTTTTTGTGTCTCAAATCTTAGTTCTCTTTAGTGTGACACAGGAGGTGATCAGATACAAATGCCTCAGTTTATGTCAAGACATTAAGTCTCTGTGATATTAATAAAGATCAAACCATGTAGGTCATCAGCATACCACCCTAATATGAAGGACAGACTGAAAAATAAATAATATTTGAATAGTCAACTCTCATATTATTTCACTTCATCCCAGGACACATGGTCAGATGGCTCCTAAAGGCAGGCTTTTATACTAACTTCCTTCACTTATCAATAAAGATGTCACAGATGTATGCCAACTTAAAAAAACCGTATCAACATTGTCCCCAATTATGCAGCAACATTCCAACATCATACAACTTTCCTTCTCATATCTAGAAGGTTCAATGATAGGTCCAGAAAAAGTTTAACAAAATTTCTGATAACACTAACAGTTTGCAGACAAGAAGCGTCATGCAGCCTGGTGGGATTCCTACCTAAATCAGAGATTCAAGTGTCAGATTATGAAATAAAACCTAATCTGATAAAAAAGATAAAACTATTATTGGAAATAATCCCCAACTAATTTCAAGACCTCTTGATATCAGGTAATGACCCTGACTGATGCAATTAATTATTACTCACCTGAAATCCCTTAATATTGGGGTTAAATATGATCTATGCAACAATTAAATCCGGTTCAACATATGTGACCAACATGACAGAATCCCCAATTGGTATTGGATATATATTTTAGCTTGGAATGATTAGATATTTACTGGGAAAAACTCCCTGATCTCTCATATAATGATGTTTCTAATCAAATAAAGACTAATCTTTTTTGCCATTAATATTTTGGCCTACCTCTATACATTTAGGGATGAAACAGTTAGGATTTACTAATCAAGGAACATCATCCTGAGTGAAGAATATGTGGTCAAGGAAAGTAAAATTTAACATCCAGCACTCAGGGTCTTCCAGAGCTCCTGGCTTTAAAAATAAAGGACAAGTGTTATAAACCCATTTGTCCCAACAAAACTGGTGCTCCCTTCCAGGTATACCCAAATTCACGATGAAACTATCACAATGACTAATATTAATTTGGCGTCAGATCCCTCTTTGGATCATGAATGCCTTAAACTTTTAGCAATATTACCCTCTGTAATATGTGGGTTGGAGCAAAGAATGCTCACCATTGAACAACACCAACTTGAACTTTAAGATATGACTACCATGCTAAAAAATGAAAATCGGCAATTAACTTCACTCAGCGCCACAAAATCAGCTTTTTGTGCCACCCATGATTGGGTAGACTCAATAATTGAAGATATCAATTACTTACAAAGTCAAGTGGATGCTCTCTATCATCACTATTATTCCAATAATAGCAGTTCCTTTTTATGGGAAAACGCACCCCCAGTGTCAGTTCATGTTGTTCAGCTTTAACCCCCCAGTGGCACGTTCAACACATCATTCAAAGATAAGTACGCCCTAGGTGAAGAGAGAATCTTCTCATTCCTACTTTTTATGAAAGTGCTATGGAAGAAGCCACTGACAGCCAACGGCTCAAACATTTAACCAACTATCTTAGTTGCATGGCTCAAGACATTGTGGTACCTCATCTAATGTATTGCCATACTTGAAATGAGATCAAGGCTGCCCTGCTTCAGAAATTTAGTAGTGATCTAACTTTATCTAACCAAAAATAAACCTTTATGGAATAAGCCTTAGTCTGGGAGAGATCATCAATGAGTTTTCCCGCCATGTTTTCCAAAGAGTTTAAACGTTGGTTGCAGGGAATCATCTTATGTTGGATAATGCTATCACTGCCTCGTTTTTTCCATTTAAAAATTAAAAATTATTCAAGGTGGGTCGACCTTGGGACAAATATTTTACACCAAAAAATTTTCTAGCCAGTACAGGTTTTAGACTTAAAATCTGCACTTAGGGTGGAAGCAGTTTTACCTGCTCAGCTAACCACCCTTCATTTTTGCCATTTAAAGATATAACTAATTTTTTAATCTATCTTAAAGCGGTGAAGTCTAACTTGACATCCCTCCTCCATATCAAAGAAGCCATTTTGGAGACTCCTGCTGGACTACACAATCCCACTGGGCCCCTCAATATAACAGTAATAAGCCACGGCCCCATGTGTTAGTGGTTACACCCCCCCCAATTCTTCTCCGCCTAAATTATTATGCATTTTTGCAAGAAAAATAATCATACTGTAAACTTTTGTCACATTTTCCAAAACAAAATTTCAAAAGATTAGTCAGTATAGAGCAGGAGGCTCCCTATGCTGACAACAATCAAGTGCCTCAGGACCCTTTTACTATCTCTAGTTCTAAGCTCAGCATCTTGCCATGGTTTGTGTTAGCTGCACCTGCAGAAATTTGATGTACCTCTTTTATACAAGGAAATAAAGATCTTTGTCTTTCTTATTTTTATTAACCAGTTACCCAAACAAATTTTAGAGTTTAGTCACACTATGTAAAGCCAAGAATTAGCAGATAAAACCTTTTGATACTTTGTATATCCCTAAGCTTGGCTGCAGCAAAATCCTCTGCTTGCTTCACTACAAATCCCTAACAAAAGTTTACTAGCCATTAATTCCCAGTTTGGGTATTTGGTGGTTCAAGTAGAGGTTGTTGCTCACAAAGTTAAAGTCCTGGCAATAATTGATACCATATCATTGGTTAACGTTATATCTTCCTGATTTATCCAGACAAAATAAAATGGCTCCATACTTAATTCACAAAGCTGAATATGGGACGGCAGGTAACCATTTGACTAAGGAGATTGGGCATGTTCTGCCTTACACATCCAATTCTGGAAACATCTAATTACTGCCCCCACTACTGTGTTAGAGAATGACAATTACAAGTTGCTTATTGGAGTATAATCGATATAGGAGTTTAACTGCATTATCAACCATAAATAAAATTACCTTTTGCTATTAGGGTATTGGAACCCATCGATATTTGAACTCCCAGTTAAAAGTAAAGGAGCCCTAAAAAACGAACATGCCTCCTCAAACATTCGTCCTCTATCTGTAAAGTCAAATATCAAGTCTTTGGAGAAAAACTAAGTTACCCTATTAGGCTGTGGACGCTTAAGATAAGATCCCTCTATATGCCCCCCATCCTATTAAGATACCTTCTGGATTACAAGTTATTGTGGATATGGGGATCATGATTCACATTTCTCTTAATCAAATTTTTGGAGATAAGTGGACACTTGAACTCTTCAATCAAGTAAGCGTTGACCTGCTCTGGGATTTTGGATCCTGCTTAAAGGAAATCTATCTCTATTCTATTAGGAAATTAAATGAATCAAATGATCCAAGTCCCTTGATATGCCTTTATCACTTACATTAAATTGTGTCCCATTCTACATGTTTCGGTTGGTTGTTTTGTGTCTTTACAAGGTTTAGGACTAATCCCCTACCCACCATAGCTCTGGTTGACAGTAAAATTGGGGACAACCTCAATCCTAGCAAACACCAGAATGTTGAAGACCTCTTTGAGGATTATTGTGATATCTTTTCCTTGGGAGCAGGTGACTATGGAAAAATGTTGGGGTAATGACCAAATTGAGACCAAGGCTCACTCTTTATTTAAATCTTGGCCATACAGAAATTTTAAAGTTGAGAAAGCTCAAGTGGCCCTAGAGCTACGGCAGCTGTTAGAAGCAGGGTTACTTGTACCTTCTAAAAGCCTGCGGACTTCCCACTCTTATTAATCTGGAAGAAGAATGGTGGCCACCATGTTTCATGGTTTACTGTTGACTCAATCCTATTACATAAAAGGATAGGTATCTTTTGCACATATAGATGATTCCTTATGCTTGATGTTTTTTACCACTATTTTTTTCTATGGATCTCACCAGTGGTACTGGAAAATTGATTTGTTGCTGGAGGATTGTTATTAATGTGCCCTCATATTAAGTGAAGGATTATTTGAGCCTACTCAAATTCTGCAGGGGTTATATAACACACCCGCTACCTTCCAACACGCCATGGATGTACTCTTAGGCAATAAAACGCTCCTGTGTGCTAATTTATCTCAATGATATTACCATTTTTTGAGAACCTTCACCAAGCACATAGCCCATCTAAGACTAGTTTTTAGCAGTTATGGAAAGCTCACTAAAGCTAAAGCTGTCAAAATGCTCTTTTTTAGAACATTATAGAGCTTTTGTGTCGTAAGGTAGGTAAAGCTAAATATTCCCAATGGACAATAAGGTCCTGGACATTTTTTAAGATGTCCCCCAAAATTCCTATGTGACATACAGGTTTTTCTGGGATGGTGGGATATTATCGCCAGTTTATTCCACATTTTTCTGACACCTCCAAGCCTCTAGTATATTTATTGAAGAAGGGTATATCCTTCCAATGGAAGGAAGAGCAACAACAGGACTTTTACCTATTAGCTGTAGCTCTACCCCATTCACCAGTACTTATACATCCCAATTTTAATAAACTTTTTCTAATTTTTTTGATGCTAGTGATTTAGCTATAGGAGCTATATTAACTCAGCATAATGAAAATTCAGTGGACCATCCCATCGCCTACTATAGCAAAACCTTAACCAGAGCCAAATGCAACTATAGCGTTATACATTTAATGCTTGGTGATATTACTGAGTATTAATCATTTCTGCCCTATATATATAGGAATCATTTTACTTTAATTACTGACCATGCTTATTTGAGAGGGCTGCAACAAATGAAGTATTATGACAGTAGGTTAGCCCAATGGGTGATAAAACTTCAAAACTACGATTTTTTCATTATTCATTACTCAGGGTCTATCCACCAAGATGCAGACTGTTATCCAGGCTCCCCATATTAACTCTAACTGACCCTGATGAGGATCAACTCTAAGACCTCTTAACTCAATTGCATTAATGGAAAGAATATTCCCTGACCCTAAAAAAGAATTAAAAAAATTTGGCGAATTCTCAAGTTAAAAATGGCAAATAATACAAACTTGTATCTAAAAAATGGTTGCTCTATATATGACCTTTGGTTCAAAGTGACATCATATTGGAGGGACATCTGCAAGCCAGCAACAGGGAGAATTTGGAAAACGTACCAGTGGCTCAAGACTTAATTTTACTGGGAATGAATGCTTGTTTCAATCCAAGATGTATTAGAGTCCTGCCTGGTATGTAAAAGTCAAGCTGGACATAATTTCTGACCTCAATATCCTGTTGTTCCACCCTGTGAACCATTCCATACTATTAGTATTGATGCTGTGGGACCCCTCCCTCAAGCCTCTAATGGTCATTGGTTCCTCCTTCTATCCATGAATCATTTAACTAAGTGGATTGAAGCTTTATCTCTATTCTCCACTTTGGCAAAAGCTACTACCACATTCCTATATAATTGGATTATCACCCAGCATGGGTGCCATAACGTAATTCTCTTTTATAACAGGGAAAATTTCCGATTATTACTGTTTAATGATTTAGCCAAACTGATGGGATCCACTCAGGTATTTTCCACTCCATACCATCCTGCAACCAATGGAATTGTAGAGCAGGTGAATGATACCCTAACTTTAAATTCTCCAGAAGATGGCCTTGACTGACCCTCTCCATTGGCCTCAATATTTGCCTAGTGTAATTCTGGTCTATAGAATAAGCTACTATCACATTATTAAGATGTCGCCCTTCCAAGCATTGTATTAAAAAATCCCCAGATGCCCTCTAAAGTGCAGTCCATATTATATCAAGCTTCTCCTGAAGCACCTGAAGCCTCTATGAGAAGTATTGCAAATGAAATCATAAGACTTCAGTCCCTGGCTGCTGAAAACTTGTCTTCCACAACTAGTATAGAAACTAATTGTTTTAATGACAAGCATGACCCTCTGACACCTTCTGACTGGGCGACAGTCCTTTTCTACCATCATCATCCTGGAGGTCATGATAACAAATTGGGAACCAACTAGTTGGGATCCTATAAAGTTATTTATAAACGGGGTAATGAACACTCAATTGTGGAGGTCGCTCAGGGCACTGTGGTATATTGTGTACACAGTTGATCTCTCCAGCTGTTTTCCACCATGCGCCAAGATCTAGAGGGGGTCTATATCAGTATTTTTACCCAAATCATATATTTGTGTGTGTCAGATGAAAGGGAATCAAACCTGGTCTGATGAAATAGACAAGACCATGATCAGGGATAATCCCTGAATAATTTTAAATCCTCTCAATATCAGGGATTGACCCCAAATCATGCAACAAATTACTACTCACCCAAAACCCCCTATTATTGGGGTTCATTTTGATCTATCCAGCGATCAAGTCCTGCTCAAAATATGTGACCAGCATGCCACAGAATCCCTGAATAATAATGCGTATAGAATTTTAGCTTGAAATGATTAGAGATTTACTGAGAAAAACTCCCTGATCTCCCATATAATGATGTTTCTAATCAAATACAGACTACTCTCTTTTTTCCATTAGTATTTTGCCTACCTCTATTCATTTTGGGATAAAAACATAGTTAATCTACCACTCAAGGAACATTATCCTGAGTGAAGACTTTGCGGCCAAGGAAAGTAAAACTTAACATCCAGCACCCAGGAACTTCAGATCTCCTGGCCTTAAAAATAAAGGACAAGTGGTTTACAACTCCTTAGTCCTGACACAGCCCCTGACTACCAAGTAGGCAACTTGAATAAACTAGACTCAGAGAACCTTCTCCTCAAAGTTCCATGCTGTAAGTTTTCTTTCAAATAAACTGTACTTTTCCAATCAACAAGAACAATACCAATGTATCTTTTCCACTAGGAGTTTCCGTTTCACTAGAAGATCCACTCTTCCATACATGAATTGTCCCTTTCCCTTTTAAAGTAAAGCAATTAGCTGGGTTTGAGCTCATCTGGTTGAGGGAACATCAAAACTTGAATTGAGATGACCTTATAAACACTCAGAGTCAAGCACATAGTTAATAACCTAGTGTCAAGGAAAGGTACCTGATATAAAAGATAAGCTGGTCCTCTTCTCAGAATGCACAAACTGCCTTGAGTTTATTATGGAGCTCCATAAAAAGAACCCCAATGCACCCTCGCCTTCTTCGCCTAATATGGGCACCATTGTGGCAATCAAAATCTCATATTGAATATGAACTACGCCCTAGTGTAGGCCCCAAAGGGTGAGTCATCCTGTGTTTTTTAAAAATGATCCAAAAATTACTGCTACAGCTATTAGGCACGTTATAACCATAAAAATTTTTATTCAAAGAGGTGCTCTAACCCATGGGCTTTACTCCTAGTTAAAATTGTGGACTTAAACCATACCTTTGAAAAACACTGGGTGGTCGTGTACCTCCTAGTTTGAGCCATTAGAGCCCCAAATCAAAAATCCCGGTATCATTTTATAATAGCTAAATCTGAAGAATTTTATTTTGTTATAATCAAAGAAATTAGGGAAGAGGCACGCAGCTTAATAAATGGCTTAAGATCAAATGTATATCCTTAACACAAATAAAAGTGATATTAATGGTCAAATTAGGCATCTTAGTGAATGGTTCAGCCACCCAAAGAGTTCTTTAGTAGAAAAATACATCTGATGCAACCATAGGTGAAAATTTAGAGCAGTTTCTAAAAAAATGTATATAGGGGGACTAATATTGAGGCGCCATTTTATTCAATTGTTGTATCCTATTTAAACTTTTCATGTGAATACAAAGCACTAATGATTATGATTGATTGATCCTGAAGCCATATTAATAGCGCCTCAACCTTAGTAAGTTTATCAGAAATTACTAAAACATCCCTTTACAATAAGGTATAAGTACAAGTGCCCTTCTGGTAGCAGGGTGCTGGGTCATTTTGTTATTAAAAGATAAGAAATAGAACTCCTCAATATTATGTTTATTCAAAGTTATCTTCAAATATTCTACCTACAACGACAAACACATTAAGGCCTATGGGTTAGCCACAATCATTTGTCTTTGTGATGGTTTGGCCCTCTCCCTGGTTGTCACTGTAGTTGCCAACATCATAGAAAGTATCTAAGAGATCCAAAAACGATCCTTTTATCAAACACCTGTACATAATTACGTCTCTCTCATCCCTACTTTAATGCTGTTACTTATGATCAGAACTACCCACCCACAACTACAACTTTTTAAAGAGGAGCACACAGTGGATATAGAGGCTGTAGATTAGTTAGGAGGGGACTCAAGTGGCAGCACATCACCAAATGCCCCTCATCAAAAGGCCACCATGACTACACTTATGAGCACTAATATAGAAACAAGCAACACCCTGTAACATATCTACTACTCTCAAGAAACAAAACCAAAGACTTAGTATGGGAAGCATGAACTTGGTTGCTAACAATATCAAGTCTGATGTTTGGATCAGGAACTATGTTTTTATATTAATAATTTACCCTTCTTTCAGTTAGTGAGTAATACTCCCACATCCTCAGAACATCAGTGCCTTGTTAGCTTTGGATGCTATTATGGGTACTCTAGTACCCCTGGTGAAATCCAAGTCTTTTCATGGCTATTCAGATGCTTGAAAGTTAATCTATCTTACCTGAATAAATCATTTTTCTTAAAAAAAGTACAGAGAGCTAGCTATTAAAAATATACTTTAATAACTAGTGTTATTATTCTTTTATTTAACCGAGGCAAGCTGACCAGGGGACAGGCATTACCAAAAGAAATGACATGAAACCTGAACAGGGTTAATTCCGTCAAAGAAAGTTTTTCTACCTCTGGATCAGGACTCAAATTTTTCTGGTTACATCATGGGTAAGGTTTTCGTGTTATTAGACCTACTAACACTAGTGTTACTATTCTACATTATATATTTAACATAGTTCACCATGAGAAAAAGTGTAATGAACTTTATATTCTTTATGGCAGCATAAGCTTAAAACATTGGTTAACTGAGAATAAATTTTTGTTTGTACCAAGCATATGTTTAAATAACTATATTACAAAGATGAAAAACAAACTTTTCTTTCCACTTGACATTAATTTCAAGCAAATTTTGGAAAAACAAGTTGAATTTACACCACCACCTCACCACACCAAACTCCTAATTTTTGTCCTCAGATCCACCACCTGCTGCCCCAGTATGAGTAGCGGTGCTCCATCCACTAGAAGAAACGCCCAGAAGGTAAACGCATGTGGACTGGCTCGTCCAGTCTGCCAAATACATCCAGCCGCTATGTCCCTCCAAGGGACTTAGCACTCCACCTCACATGAGCCCACCCAACCCACCCCCTAGCCCTACCACAATCCAATATTTGCTTTTGCCTCTGCATTGAGTATGGACGCCTCTTCCCATACACCAACAAAGCTATAATTGAGCTGGCAACAGCCACCTTTGTGCCAGAAGGGTTTATCAGCTCCTGATCTTACAAGGGCTATTTCAATATTGGTTTCCCCACCAAATAAAATGCAGCTGCAGCAACAGCTACGCCACTAATTTATAAAATTAACCCCATTACCACCACCTGAACACACCTCCCAGAGGACAACACACTTGTGGTAACCTTTGCAAAACTCCCCTCACACCTTCCTCTTCAGACACTTTATGAGGAGTTGATGTTGGGGTTGTCCACATACAGTGAAAACCCTATTCTCCAATTTATTGTCCCAAGTGGTTCAGAACGCCTTGCGGCACCTTGGGCAATGACCACCATTACCCCCCCCCACCAGCTGACATGGCCCATCATATCCCACCACGTGCCTGTATCCCATTGGCACCTGACCACTTCTTTTGGGCCCACACCAACAACAGTTGCACAATTTTCCCCTTTGCTATGAATTGGACCACACCAAAAAGGCATGCCAATATAATTCATACCCTGTGAACATGGCCAATTTCACCCATGAGGCCACACCAACAGCGTTTGAGTGGGGATTTTGGCTGCCCCCACCCCCACAGGCCATTAGCTCAAATCAGAAACAAAATCTAGCACCTCAAAACCAAGCTAGCCAATGCACATCCATAACAACCAATCAGGAGCAGGATTGGACCCATGTTTAATCTAGAAGATCTCCCACCCCAAAACCTACCCAACCAAAATCATCTACAACCCAATCTTCCCAAATCAAACAAAATCCATGGAAATTATTGGATGTAGTAACTGAATTGGGTAAAATTGTCCCACCAACAAATTGACCATTTGATTTAACCCTAACTGATCTCAGACTTTGATGCCCCAGCCACAGATAACTGATATGTCCGCAAACCCAAAGCCTTCTTCCAAAGTGACCACCATCTTGCCACAGCTGCAGTGGCCAATCCAAATCAATCCTTACTCACAAAATGTGTGTAAAGTCTGTCGCAGAATTTAAGAAAGGGATGCACCACCCTTCATTCCCCTCCACTTTTCCTCCTACTTCAAAAGAGAAAATCCAACAACTATATGAAACTGCCACCACCTCTGTCAAGTATGTCACAGAATTGGCAAAATTTTCTGCATCCACATGCATCACAAGAGCCAATACTGCAAAAATGGAACAGCTTCTCAATTCCCACATCCAGGCTGAACACCATGTTGCAAAACTCATAGAGGTTTTAATCCAGGCCCAAATTGCCAATCAAAACAACTATATACTTCACTTTGACCCTCATCCCACGGACGCCTCAACCCCCTTGCTCTCAGCATTGATCTGTCTCTTCAATGCTGAGCCTGATGATGATGACCTGCCTGATCCTCCCTCCCCCTCCGCCATGATGGAAAAAGATGAAAGTCAAAAGGTTAGCGATGGGTGGTTAGCTGGGCAGGTATGATTACTCCACCCTAGTGCAGGTTTTGAGTTTAAAACCTGTACTGGCTAGAAAAATTCTTGGTGTGGGCTATTTGTCTCAAGGTCGACCCACCTCAAATATTAAAAACAAAAGGTTAGCTTATTTAACTCTTTAAATACAAGATAAATGCTCTATTTATACAAGAAAACATCAAGTTTATCTGTCAACTAATAGTGAGTAGTTTATGTATTTGATTCTTATGATATAACAATTTCTACTTATATACACAAAATAAGGTACTTAATATGAGTAAATATAGAGTTTAAAATATATTTAAAGATATCACTTTACTTTACTTTTATTATAAGACTTAATCTTTATAGTTCAATAACCAACAAAGTATCCAAAGGTGTGATAATCAGCTTTTTTAATAAAGAACGTATAGTAACTCAAATCCCTTATGGTAATATGTAACAGATGTGTTTTTTTCTTCAATTGATACAATTATCTGGTGAGGTATCTATAGCCTAATGTAGAGTTGAAAATGATTTTATTAAGCTCCACTAATATAAGCCTGAGGTTTCACAAATACCCAGATGTTCATAATAAATTAACTTTTTGTCATAGCTTTGTAGTTTGAGAATCTAACTGACTTTGTCATATAATCTTAATTTGACTTAATTGAGGTGATATGATCAGGGGATGGATAAATCTAAAAACTCAAAAATATGTAAAAAAATAAATTAAAACTGGACAAAACACCCAAAGTGAGAAAAATGGTTTAAGACATAAAAAACGAGCTAATATTACCAAGTGGGGACTGGTAAACTTCTATATAACTACAATGGAGGGGAAACGACATTATTGGATCAACTTTGCCTTCTGTGGATACATATGTGATGTTCTGATTTAATAAGGAGCAAGGGCATGTGGACATCTTCAGTGTGTGGTTCATTTTGTTTAATGGATGTGTCAAATTCTGATCCAACCTTAGGTCCATGATTAAATCAGCCTGATCATGTTTGTCTTTAAGATGGTCCTCATGGAGGAAGATTAAGTAGTCAAGGTTGATTCAGGTAATTCTCTCTTTAAAAGCTAAACTTAGCTACAGTATCATCATTTCTAATAGACTTGTTGGCATTTTGGTAAAGTGCAGTGAATTCACGATTAGTAGGGGTGTAAATTTAGAATGGCAGAGTGAGGGTTTAGACCATTTGTCAGCAGTGTGACAGACCTACAATCTTCTTATTGTGGAGATGATATTTGGGCTAGGAGATTGCTTTGACTGTGAGTTAATGGTCACCTTGTATTGGCGCAGCATGAGGTTATAGAGTATAATAATGAGGGAGGTATTGAGCATCAAATTTAAATCCAAGAGATTGCAAATTTAGATAAGGTTTTATTTGATTTGGAAACTGGGTCACCACTTTTTGATTGCCTTGGCCAATAAAGTCCCACAAATTTTTCCTGTAGCAATTTTTTATCAGCATAAGGGTGGTTATGGCAGGTGATTAGGAAGTTAATAGATATACTCAGGGTTCAATTCTGATCATTATTGGATTTTTTTTATTTGGGTGGTTGAGTGTGGCTGAAGGGATGGGTGGGGTGGCTGTTTTACATTGTCTTTTTAGAAAGTAGAAAGGATAAGGGGTGTCAGTAAACCAGCTTAGTCAGTAGTTTCTGGAATGGCTTCAGAAATGGGGTCAGTAGTGGTAGGATTGATAACTATGTAACAGGACTTTTTAAGATGGTAAAATGTAAATCATATGAGACAAATCTGTTAACTGTTGTCAAAATGAGCCCAAAAGCAATACTTTTGCACTGCTGTGATATTAGTACATGGAGAGATCTGTTGATCAATGTTGTGATGATGGAGAGTGATGGTGGCAGTTACTTAAGGGGCAGCAAGGTGCTCTTCACTGGAAGGGATGGTAAATTAAAGAACAGGGTTAGTGTCATAGGCTAAAAAGGTTCAACATCATCTTTTATATAAAATTTGGGGTGGGAGATGCAAAGGGAGGTTTGCAAATGATACTATATGACTGGCATTTCAAGGAAGGTGAATATATATGGTGAGTTCAAAGGTTATATATATATAAAGGTGTCGTTGCAGTTGTAGCCACATACTCATGAGATAAATACTATATCAAATAGCACTTAGGAATACAGAAGCAGTTTGTATCAATGAAGATTACTGGGTTAGACAATTTATTTGGACATATGTGAGGTGCTAAGCAAGATCATTGTGAGGTATAATTTGATCCAAGGGATTGGGAGGACTAGATGAGCAAGTTTTAATGCTTTTTCCTGAAGGGCTGAAAATACAAAAGAAGTGCTTTGCTGCTGCCTCATATTGGAGCAGAAGAGGTCTAACCCAATAAAGTTGGTGTTTTATTGCTGTTTCAGTAGTTTATAGTTGTTATTAACTTTAAAGTATGTATTGCTAAAAAGTGTTAAGTGAAAGTGAAAAATTAAAAATAAGGTCAAGCCGAGGATCGAACTCGGATTACAGGAATCAAAATCCTGTGTGCTAACCATTACACTACACGACCATGTTATCAAATAAAGTTTTAAATATATTTTACTAAAAACTGTTAGACTATAAACTAAATATGTACTACACTACATAAGATCTATTATAGTAAGTTGTCTATAAATAAACTTATATTGTTTAGTTATTTATATGGTACTCTAACAAACTTTGATTTTACTATACAGACTGACATTGATAGATATATATACATCTTTATTATAGATGTAAGAGACATGTGCAGCTTTAAGCTATCAATAAGATACTACATTACTTAGTATATTCACTTTTTAGTAACAAAATACTATTTTATAATATACTTATTTTTCAAAAAATTACCTAAAGATACTAGAAATAGATATATGCCGATGGTACTGGATATTTTAAGCTATTATCAATTTGAAATGTCCTAAACTACATTGATCTACACTCAAAATCTTAATTTATCAACCTTAGTTAATTCTTAGTACCTTTTAATGTAAAAATTAATATAAAATTAAAGAAAGTTTATTTAGAGCTAATTCTCTTAAAATATGGTTTTTTATACTTTGAATTTCTAAAATAGAGAAATACTATAAAGCTTGTAAATCTTTAGTGTCATTACAAATACAGGTTAGCAACACTGAGTAAATTATATCTTAGTTCATATAAATGCTATTTTAATTTCAATACACGCTGTTTGTTGTGCTTTAGAAAACCTATATGGCTTACTTTTTAATTGATTGCTTTTTTTTTTTTTTAGTACTAGATGGTTTGATTGCTTTATTTTCAGTTCTAAGAACATTCTGCTTTCAAAGTATAATATAAAATATATGCAGCAAGCAAACCCTTTATTTATTTTCATGGATACAAAAAGCATATTCATACTTTTTTCTACACCTAATTTGTTATTTGGTTTATATTTCATATTGTCTCATCTTTAATATGCCTTGTAACGTGCCAATAATGCAATTTTTGTTATGCGCAGTGAAGTGAAATTTGCACCTTAGAAACATAAAATAACTTTATTAATAAAATTGGACTTTTTTATTACAATGTCTGTAAAATAGATGACAAAAAACCTTGGAAACCACTAATTTACTGTAATACACATGAGGGAAAGATAAAGAAGTTTATCATTTAAAGCTGCTGTTACATTTCTTTGGAAAATTGAAGAGCTGAAAACTACAATCAAGCTGTTAGTGAACTCTCAAGGACATACAAAGATTAGGCTATAATATTTCACTGAAAATCCGCTTTCTGAACTATCACATTAACTTCTTTTCAAAATTTGTGGTGATTTGAGTGAAAAACATGGAAAGCACTTCCATCAAGACACTTCAGCAATAGAAAGAAGGCATTGGGGCAAATGAAGCTTATCTATGCTTGCAGACTATTGTTGGAATGTTATGATAGATGCCTCAGAAGTAGGTTACAAACAAAAACCAAAGTAAACAGAAATATTTCAGTGAACTGTTAACTAGGTAAGAGTATGAAGAAAAGAATTTTTTATATCTTATAAAATATATGAATAAAGAACTAAGACTTATTTTGATGTCATATTCTTTTATCTTGATCCTACTATGGTTAGTCTTAGCATTTTGTCAATGTGACAAGCTGACAAGGAATAATTAATGCTTTCACCAGAACCTAAGTTAATACAATATTCCTAACCAGCTTAAGGCTAGTCCAGATGCCCAAGGGAACAATATTACTTATTATAATTAATAGTCTATAAGGCTAAGTTTATAAATAAATAGTTGTACTATTTAAAGCAACAGGGAAAAATAAGGAATATAGGATGCGATGGAATATTCCAGGAACAGAGTTGGAGTAGATCAGTATAAAACATCCAAGGATAGACTGAGGTCTATAAAATTAACACAGTTAAGTGGTTTCCATTATCCTTTACTAGAAAGACAACAGACAGTAATGCATAATAGGTGGCATATAGTTATAAATGAGGCAAATCAGGAGAGTTAAATGGTGTATACAGCCTTGTACTCAATAACAGGATGATAATAAATTGGTTAAAGAACCTTTTCTTATATTTTAAGTCAGTGGAGCATTAATGGGCAACTTATCTGAGATTTGTTCTATTGTAAATTTGTCTTTATTCAGGAATCACTAGGTGTTTTTAACTCTAGTGTTTATAACGATTTTAGGCCTTATGCCCAATAAAGCATTGGTTAATAAAATAAAGTAATAGTAATTATAAGCTATATTTTTTAGAAATAAGTTAGGAAACTAAAGTCAAGGCTTAAACATACTAGAGTAAAATCCAACAGTTAGGTTTGACTATTTTTGTAAAGGAGATATAATTTTTTTGCAGACCAGTTTTATAAGTGTCCTTACTTGGTAAAACTTAAATCAAGAAAACTTTTTTACTTAATGTTTATAAAATAGATAAGTCAAGGTATACTTTTATGGAAAATAAACCAAATAAAGCCCACTATTCTATTTAATTTAAATAATTGTTATTAGCACCATAATATAACAAAAACAAATATGTGGGAGACAAAAACTATATATACTAAGCTTGAGGAGTGGTAGCATAGCAGGGTGGTTCCTGCTCCACTCTGGGTCAGGTTTTGATTGACACAAGTTCAAAACCAGCACAGGCTAAAAAACTTGGTGTGGTATATTTGTCCCAAGGTTGACCCACCTCATTTACTTTTTATATATACTAAGCTTGGGGTGGTTAGCCTGTCAGGGTAATTCCTGCTTCCACTCTAGTGCAGGTTTTTATCAGCACATGTTCAAAACCTGTATTGGCTATAAAAACTTGGTGTGATATATTTGTCCCAAGGTCAACCCACCTCAATTACTTTTATATATACTAAACTTATCACCTAGTGGATTAGTATAAAAATGCACAGTTCTCTCAAGGAATTCACATAGGAGAATGTATATACAGGTTCATAAAGAAGATAATTTTAGGGCGCTTATATTTTTAGAAAACTAAAATAAGTATAATAAACAAAACTTGTCAAATGTAAGCATTGTCATACACTAATATGGAAACTTAATATTCTTAAACTCCTATGAAAATTTAAAAAACTGGATAAAGTTTGTGTAATTTGGTCAAACCTTATACAGTTATAATATGATTCAATGTACCTTATTCTTTAAGTAAAATATATAAATTTTTAATCAATCAAATGGAACTATTAAATTGGATATCAAATTTAGGAACTTAGCACTTGGTAATCCTAGGGTCATTTAGAGCTGTCCCTGATCATATGTTTTTATTTATAAAAGGTATTTGTATTTTCAAACAATTCAATAATCTAGTTATTAACCTCTGTTGATTTTTAGATTCAGTATACCTTTAAGTAAGGATGAAATCCTGAGTACTAAACATAACATTTGATACCTTAAAAAAAGACCTGAAGTTTGACTTTTGATTCCAGACATGTACTTAATTTCTTTAAAATGGTTTTCACTATCATTAATGAGATACTTAACTCTTTTCATGATAAATGATGACCATTTTTGTCCATGTTGATTAGGGTCCTCTATAATTAGTTACTCTCACATGTTAAAAAACACTTTGTTAATAGCTTGGAACACATAGAGATTTGAGAACAAGCTAATATCTAGGCACTATTTGATGAGCTGCTTCTGTTAATTAGGGAATTAATTTAGTCTTACCTAACTCATTTACTAACTTAGTATTTTTATCATTCTTATTCCTAAAAGTTTTGATTATAGGGGCAAGCAAAGATATTAAAAGAGCTTGTTGTATAATTATAATTTAAAATGACATGACACTAATTTAGTGATGACTTTAGCACTTAAGGATAAACATCAACAACCAGTCCATCTAGATGTATAGATAGTAGACATCTTTTGGAGAGTAAACAAGAAAAAATACCATTGCATATATAATTGTGTACATTTTACAAAGGATTATAAGGGGTGGCTATCTATTAGCATATTTCACCTAAATATATAAGCTAATTAAAATCGTTAATATAAAAGTTTTTCTGCATTGTTTGATACATTACTGAATACAATTAAACCTTGAGATATGCTTTCAGCGTAACTAGACAGTTATAATGGTGGTTTATGTCATCATTGCGCCAGATGAAAAAATTTATTTGAACTCTTTTTAGTGGCAACTATGTTGTATGCGTCATCATGTTTTAAGAGCCAACCATATCATTAAAAATTATAAAAACTGCATTAATAGATACTGAGTTAATATTTACTTTCTTAGAAGTGGCTTTTTGTCATGTAAGGTATGCGTAATTTTTTTTTAATTTGTTGCTGTCATGAATCGTTACTTTCCTAAAGTATCTTGACTTATAAAGCTATGGATTTTATGAGATATTCTATGTTCAACTTATAGGTGACCTTTATTCTTAAGTTTTGAGTCACAAGGTCTCACATAGGGGTACCATTTGTCATCAACACACTTCTGTCACTGTCAATTAATCTGTAAAGTTCCTTTTATTATATCTATACCACCTTTACTAAATCAGTTTCTTCACCAAACGTTTCTTATGAGCCCAGTTTTGTCACATAGACTGACTTTTTTCTTTTTCTGAGAGAATGAGAAGCAGTCTCTGATAGTTTTATCATTAAGTTGCTTGTCACCATTCATAAGAAGTTCAAGATTATAACCTTGATGCTATAATGCAAATATATTAAGGTGTTCATCAGGTGCTGAAAAATATTCTTTTAGACAAATGGTCACTGACACTTTGGAGTGCATTCCATAGACATATGGCATAAATTAAGTAATAATATTATCTCTATATATTACTATTTATAGTATCTATGTATTTGCTTTCAAAATACAATTTACCATGTATTTTAACTACTTAAATGAGCTTTTTTGATCTCATTAAAATATAAGTATTACTTAATTATAAGTATTGTAACACAAATAAATAAATAAGGCACCAAGTTGTTGACAAAACTAACACATGAGAAGATGTAAGATCTGTTTCAATTTTTTTATAGTTCTTTTTTTAACTTACCGCCAAAAGCTTTTATAAAAACGGCATCAATACTTCATTGGTGCTAAAATCATGCTTGAGATAGAAATCAATAGCAAAACATCTCAAAGAAACCATTGGTACTACTTATTCACTTTAATGCTTAAATTTACATTATAAAATCAACCTTTCCTTATTATATATTAAGCATTCTAATATATCATGTCAAAGTTTTTAGGTCTTTGTTGTATAAAGATACACTTGCTTTGTAATAGCAGAAGACATGCTTCTTGGATGTGTAAATGTATAATTTAAAGCGCTATTAATTCATAGATTATTTTTAAGCATATTGACTAATCTTAAGGCTTAAATAGTTCACGTTGTGTCTATTTATACTTGTCCTACCAATCTGAAATGTTTCATAGCTTTAAAAAAGTTGTGTGAAATTCATGTCAGCTCATACAATCCTTTACTAGAGATTTTTATACCATTATATTGAGGTTCAGGACTTAAATACATTTGTCAGTATCCATTAAAAGATTCTTAAAAGAAAATCTTTATCTGCCATAGAGTTTTAAAGCGTTATTAGACTAAAGAAACAGATAGAATCTTTTATTAGTAATATTGATAAGCACTTGTTAGCCCATTATAACAAGAGGTTCGCTATCTATATTCTAAACAGCTCTAATACTATAATACAAGGTCTTCTGGAAGGATGTAGTAATATGGATTCACATAATTGTTGCAGTTCATTAAAGTTAAGTACCTTTTAACTCTTTAGTTTTCTGTATAGCTTAATTATTTATTAAATAACAATCTTGTGTCTATAATATAATTTCTTAAAGTTACCTATATATAGAAAAGTTCTTAAATAGCTAATAAAGATTACCCTAGCAACTCTTTTGATTACAGTTGATCATTCTTGTTGTTCCATTAAGTACTAGTTCATAAATACCCTTTATAACGTGAATTGACAGATCCTATCTTTTTTCTAAAGTATCTTATTAATGCAACAGTTGTTATGCTCCTTGCAAAAAACTATAATTTAGTGTTTCTGAGCACACTTAAATTTTTATTAACTTTTAGTCATTACTAAATACCACATTTTTAAGTAAGACTACAAATTACCAGTGGACAAAATTCAAAAGCATCATCTTCTTTAGAGCTTAATTATAATTGAAATAAGCACCAAATTTTGCTCACCAGTTATAACTTCACTCTTATTATTAAGAGGATGTATTTCTGCTTAACAATCCACAACTTAGTTTAACGTTTAAAATCCTTTGGTTCAGACAGTATATAGTACATAAAAAGATGGACAGAATAATTTACCTAAGGAAGTCATTACTTCCACGTCTTAGTGGTTTTTCCATAAAAACCAATGGCATATAGTAATTTAAGTAAGTAACATTGCATGTAATGATGTAATTTTTATAAAAAATTCATGAAGAATTGTGTACAAAATAAAAGTCTCAGATTTTGTTTAAAACATAATTTTAAGATCTGTTCACATAAGCATATGATACTGCTTGAAAAAGTGGTTAGATTTTAGCTAAAAGTTTAAATTGGTTTATATGTGCAGTTTTACTTAATGTAGTCAGGTTTTCAAAACATAAAGGTAAAATGAAAACATAGTAACTTGTAGCACTAGTATACAAGATGATAATTATCAACTCCCAATAGAATTTTATCCTTTGTTACGCTTCATAAAAAGGTTTAGTCAACTGGAGAAACCTCTTTAGTATTCTAGAATTCTCCAAACAAATTTATGTAGTGTATAGATTAGAGATTATTCATATTTTTCATTGAAAATTATTCTTGAAGCCCTTTACTGACAAGCTGCTCTCTCAGTTAACCTTTCTACATATCTGACTAGCTCAACTGTTAAAGAAAAATAAATGTACTCTTATCAGCTTCTACTCATCTCATTAATTGGAAAAAAGGTACCTCCACAGAACTGGCTCATAGCACATAGTAGCCAAATCATATCTATAGAAACTTTCGTCCCTCTTTTTTAACTTAAGTGTGTAGTAATGTTCTAATCATTGATGGTGTTGGTTGTTCTTCTTCATAGTGGGTTTAGCCTAGCTTCTTATTTTTATAAGTAACTTATTATATTATGTGCCATGGACTTTTGCAATCAAAGCACATGACATAAGCTGACTTCAATCTTCTTACTTTTGCTTTTCTTATTTTTTGTGTTCTTATGCCATATAAAATCCTCTTTGAATGTAATATGTATCATATGATGAAGTCAGTATTCCTCATGATGCTCAATGTAAATCCTGGGATACGTCCCATCATCTCAACAGGGAAGAACATCCCTTCAGGACTAAAACTGGGCCAAAATGCTTGTTTATCCCTCACCACCAGGGCGACCTAGCCCCTGTAGTTGATGAAAGGTATGCTATAGCTTATCTATTGAAATTGTTCCTTGACCCTTCTTCTCACCACCAAGGAATTGGTGGGGAAGATCAAGGTGTGTGTCATGAGGTGTTGGGATCAAGGGAAATTATCAATGGCAAGGGTGTAGCTCCCCACCTTGCCAGAAGGCATTCCAACCTAATTTATACCCATTGCCAATGGTAAGTTGATATTGAATGATTTTAAATTGTTCAAATTGCCTGCAGAATCAAAATCTCCTCTGAAATCCCATTCTATTGTCAGTAAAGGTAAGTACGCCCCTAACAGGTTTGGGCAAGCCAAACCCATTTGATTTTGAAATGAGATCGCTCCTATTTACCCCTGGCCTTGGGCGCACCCTGTCAGCCATTGAGCAAATCGTTGCCATCCCAGAGAGCAGAAATGTGCACAAAAAATCTTTGCTAAACTTTGATACTGATCTGGATGGTCAAGCTGGATCCAAATCAACATTGGTAGCTGATTAGTGAGTCAATCCGCTGTTGCCTATTATAAAGATATTCCACAGGTGTTAATGTCATTTTTCCTATTCCCTACATGTTGAAATTATGATGCAGCAGTCCCCAGCAGGTAATGCTGTCACTCCAATTCATTACTTGTTTTAGTTTATTTTAATAAAGTCTTTTAATTTTTTAATTTTGATTAAAATAAGGGATTTTCAATACTATTTTTCAGCTTAGAGAACCAAATTTGGGGTTACCTGGCAGATGTTTGTACTTTCCCCACTCAAATTGCATTAAACTCTGTAGATGGGTTTACCAGCGCTATTATGCTGTTGCTTTGGGTAGTAACTCATCCTGAGTGCCAGTACAGTCTTTTTATTATCAACAAGCTCAATCAAACTCACCTTTATACTAATGATTGACTACTTTGATATTCTAATGTAAATACTATTTGGTCCAAAAATCATTTAAACTAAAAGTTCAGTATAGACATATAGGTAACTGAAAAATACAATCATTGAAGCATTCATATTTATTAAGAAGTATAAATCACAGTTGTTATGCCTATAAGTGAACTCGCTCATAATAATTTGCAACTGATTTTTTACACGTTTTTAAGGAATTTATATGCCTTTCAAATCATGAGGACTTCAAACTTTTAATAAGATATCTAAGTTGTGTCCATGGTAGTCTGGATTTCTTGATCAAAATTTTTACTTCTTGTGAATCACAGATAATGCATTTTTGAATATGATTAACTTTATTAAATCACTCACTATTTCATTGACCTTCATACATTTAAGTGAGCCATTACTTTTACCCTCTTCAAAAGCGCACATAGTTTTTTAAGTAAGGGTTGAAGTTAGGGTCCTCAAGTTGTACAATCTACCAAGTGGGACTTTGTGAAAACAAAATAGATGTATTAAATCTACTTGATATTAATTTAGATTGTTGATATTGTTGCTGAGCAACTTGTTAATTATTAAACTCTTTATGCATAAATACTATCAACCATAATGTAAATTAAGCAATATATCCCTATGATCTTTGCACATTTTAGTAATGATGACTCTGTCCTTTTCAACAACAAGTAGTTATTTCTTTAGTTTTAAATAGTTAAAGACTGAGAGTGACTTTATTAGTGTTTATTGACTTACGCCTGAGCTCCTAAGCTGAAGGTAAGGAAAGGGAAGTAAAGTCAAGAAAGGGAGGGGGAAGGATTCCAGAGACTTACTTAGATTTTTAATGAGCTGTTCTGGCTATTGACGTAGTGCATATCTTCAAGACCATCTAAAGTTAGATCTAAAAGTGGGGATGAACATATGTGGTAAGTACAAACCTAAAAGTCAAAAGCAGCATGCAAGAAGAAATTGTTAATAATATAGATAGCTGTAGCATAGGTCAGTACACAAACATACCAGAGGCACCAAGGTAGGGACTTTTGAAAAACAATTTTTGGACTGTGTTTCCATTACATAAAAGACTGGTAGAATTTAAAGACTTTTATCCAGAATGAAAATACCTGTGAAGGAGAAGAAGCTATGAAGTTGGGAGATAATGGTCATGGCACAACGTGGACAATTCCTATGATGGAAGCCTATACCAATTCAATACTATTTTTGTAAATGTAGAATGGAGAACTAACAACAATGTTCTGGTCATCTTAGCATTTAGGAATGAGTGTTAAAAAGCTAATAGATCCTCTTGGAGTTATCTGTGTGGAAGGGGTAATGAGATTGAGGAGACTAGGTCAGATAGGTGGTCTGTCTACTAGATTGAGCCAGTCGTTGGAATAATGAGGTTGAAATTATTGTTCTCTGAAGTATACATCAATGGTAAAAAGGTAGGAAGGATGACTATGAGTTATTATCTTTTAGTTTATGTGTCATATGGAGAGCAGAGGGATATTACACCTATTATCCCAGTGAGAATAGCAGGGAGTATGAGATTTTTAACCTAATAAAATGGTATTCATTATAAGATATTGTCTGTAGAGGGATAATACCTCAAAGCCATAAGAAACTTTTCTAAAAAGTAAAGTAATAATTAGCGTTAACAAAAAAGAAGAAAATGTTCATTAATTTGCAAATAGAAATATATATATACTTCTTTAGGGTTAATAGATTTGGTCAGGGTATTGTGGTTTAGTTTGCAATTTTTTTTAATTATACACTTTTCCTTTGGATTCTTAGTTTGGGATATATTAGAATTAAGAGGGGTGAATTAAATATGTAAGAGAATTTGAGTATTAAGATCCAAGACACCCCTATCAGATTTTAACTAATGAAAAACTAAATATTAAAAAATTTTGGGTGCCAAAGCAGTCGAACACAGAAGTTGTGAGTTGTCTTTGGGATGGCTTAACTGATTGGAATGGCTGGAGAGATGTGATGGTGCAGCACTTTCACTTTTTTAGGGTCCAGTTATATGCACTATCCTGGGTTACAATACTAATTGTTATAATTATGTAAAGAGGTAAAATTAGATTAAAATTCAAAAGAAAGTATGAAACACTTTAACTGTTAAAGCTTTTTTTATATATGGTAACTAGGTGTCCTGTGCCAAATGGGGCGCTCAATTCCTCTCTGTTCAAGATCTTAGCTTCTCATCCAGTATGAGGGTCAAGCAGCCACTTTCTTAGATTGTCTTCAGAATTGTTGCTCTTCCATTGTGTGAGGGCCTCCAGATGGCGGCCTCTGGTGTCAAGACAGTGTATCATATTATGAAGAATCCCGCATCTCCTCCACTAATCCTTGCTCATTTAAGGGCAAGAGCTCATTTGGCAACAGCCATTCTATTATAAAAGGCTAAACCCTGAGGTAATTGATTAGTTTATCATTCTGATACTGAGATAATTCAGGCCATTTTTAGTACAAAAGTTGACACCCCCTTAAGATTTTTCCTTGGGAAGCATAAGTCCAGAGTAGTTGTACATGTACAAATTTAATATGGTACTAGTCAAAGTGGTGGCAATGTATATATGGACAATTCCAATAGATTTCCGATAGATTACAGTCTGTTGTTTGCCAACTTGTGCTGTTGGACCCCAGGGTAGTGGTGAAAGATAAACTAGATAATCTCTAAAATTTCCCAGTATGCAAAAATTTAGCATCAGTTTGATGACACTCCTTATAAACAGTGCGCCAGATTGATTCAACAGCCATGGCTTAAAGTCAAATGATTAATCAGGTAATTTTAAATTAAGCTTATCATTATAAAAGTAGCCATTTTAAGTACTAACAGAATGTTGGAAGGCAGAAGGGTATATCCAACATAAAATGCCTTTGAAGACATTTGGAAGGACCAAGATAGCTTACATGATAGACAAGAGGTGCACTGGGGAGGTAATCATTTCAAAAAAGAGATCAGATACCACTAGTTTGCAAAAGATAGAAAATAAAGTGCCGTTAACTCTCTCTAAGGTTCTGTTTTTGGCCATGTGGTAAGAAGTGGTGAAGGGATTTCTAATTCCCATGAGGACGTTTGAGACCGAACTTTAAAGAGAAAATTTTGGTCCTATTATCATAGAGTTGGACTCTAGGGATACCCTGTTAAGTATAACTCTTTTGCTAAAGAAACAAGGTAGTCAACTTTGTGCTAGCTAGGGCGTAGAAACAGCCTCAACCCACTTAGTTAAGTGGTTAATGGTTAGGATTACATTCTAATGACCATATATGCTGCGGGTAATGACCCAACATTATTAATACTAACTATGTCAAATGTGAAGCCTATCTGGATAAGTTTAAATTGGTATTGCAGGTTTGATCCATCATGAGTTCGCCAAATGAGACAGGGTTCAAATATAATATATACTGTATCAGCCATATTAGCCCAATAACACTTAGATTTCAATAATCAAGTGTTTTAATAGCTCTTTGGCCAAGGTTGAGTTGATCTTACAAAAACGCTTTAGTGCAATCAGATTGTCTAATCTAAGGTGAATAAGTTTTACCTTTTCTAATAAAAGAACTCTTTAGTAACTTTGGTGAACTTAGACATTCTTTAAACCAGCTTTGGTTGTGCCATAATTATTGCACCCAAAGATGAGAATTTTAGCTAACTTTAAATAATCAATCTTTCTTAATAATAGATATGTAAAACTGGTAGAAGGGACATCTAATCATCATTTATATTGATCCTGATTAACAAACAATAGAAAAGTCACAATTTTGGAGAAGTAAGGCTCATCAAGCCAATCTTTCTTCAGCATCCTTCGTTTGTCATATATAACAGTAAGAGGAGTGAATGATAACCACAGCAAAATGATTACTATATAAAAAGGGGTGGAAATGCTTGATATCTAGTATTACACCAAAGCATTCCTATTCAGTTATAGAGTCATTTCTTTCAATCTTAGATAGGGTTTAACTAAAATAGTGACTTCATGATTTACACAATTAGAATCAAGTTGTGCAAGTATGGCACCAATTACAGAGTCACTCGCATCAGAAAAAAAGATTAAAGGGTTGAAATAAGTAGGAAAATAAAAACCAAATAAGTTGTTGGAGAATTATGTAAAAGAAAGAAGTGCCGCTGCTCTGGCCCTACAAATTTTTATGTAAAAAGTTAATCAAAGGCTCATCCAATCAAACAATCTGGGAAAATTGTTGAATACCCAATCTTTCTTGAAGGTATTGAATATCATGTAAGTTAGCCAGAGCAGGCGTTTGTTTAACTGCATATAAATTATCAGGAATTGAAAGATTAACTTGAAGAGTCTTTTTATAACTTAGAAAATACATTACATTTTGAAAAAAGGCACACTTAAAGGTTTAAATATAAAGAGCTTTATGTAGACATTAATAACTTGTCAAAGGTAGTTAAGATGTGCTTGAAGGTGCAGGAAAAAAGGTTACATAGTCCATGTAAACTATTATGCAAGTAAACTAAGGTCACTAATAATTGATCAATAGATTGCTGGAAGATGGTAAGGCGATACATAACCCATGTGGCGTCTAAGTGTTTCAGTAAAACCTCATAAGATATTAGAGAACATTTATCCCTGTCCTCAGATGATAAGTCAATTTGACAATATCTACATGCTAAATCCATAAATGAGAAGAATGAGATCAATCTTAAGAGCGTAGCAAGTCAACACTTCCTGGTACAAGGTAACTTGTATTTTGCATAATATAATTTAGACGCTGATATTATTTAACTGCCCAATAAGTGCAATTCTCCTTATTAGTTAATAACAGCGGAGAAGACCATGAAATCTGGGAGTTTTGCTATACCCTGGTTCAAGTAATTGTATTAGTTCATATGAACTGTGTACTCCCACTTTTAACTTTCTTTGAAGACAAGAGTGGAAAGAGGGTGAATAACCAGTGTCAACCTGGTATAGACCCCTTTCACGTGTCCATAGTCATGGAACCCAGAGGAAAAATATCAAAATATTACTTAGATAGTGTTTCAGAAGTAAAGTTTTATTAAAGAATAAACCAAGTCCCATATGGACTGGGACAGCAGCAATGTTGGAAATTCATTGAGTCCAAACTTACATAAGGTCCATATGCAACATTTCATTTATTGGCTTACAGGTGATAATAAAACATAAGAAATGTCCTAATTTGTCTCAAATTACCACAGGCACATGACTTAGGTTTCCTGCCAAAACAGTCACTGTTTCTTGATATGCAATATTTACAATTCTGGGGATGGGAGGATCTTGGAAAAGGAGGGATTTAGGGAGTCCTAATATTTTAATCATATGATTGGGAGGAAGAAACAATTTTAAACCTGGTTTCTATAAGCACTTGTAATTGGCAAGAGATATCATATCTTTTTGAATTATAATAAAATTCCTTTTACTGACTCAAACATAACATGAGGGAGTTTAATCATGGGACCAAAATTTCAATATTTTGGTCTAGCAATGGAATTAAGGTGTTTTAGATATCAAGTTCATCACATTTATTTATTTATTTATTCGAGGCAAGCTGACCAGGGGATGGACATTACCGAAATAGAGAAAGTATTGACATGAAACCTGAGCAGGGTCAACTCTGTCGTAGAAAGTTTTTTTTCACCTCCGGATCGGGACTCAGATTTTTCTGGTTACGTCATGGGTAAGGTTTTCGTGTTATTATACCTACTAACCGCCAATAGCTTCCTTCAGCTGGCACCCTGATCGATGTGCGAAGGGCGGGAATCAAACCCGCAACCTTCAGGTTTGTAGCCGTACGCCCTACCGACTCGCCTTCCACCCCCTTCAAGTTCATCACATTCATTTTCCTTTTTCATGAGCTGGCTCCTGGAGGATTGAAGGCACTTGATAACCAAAGAGATACAATATTGTCCTTATAGTTTATGATAGCAGAGTGTCTAAAAAGTTTTTAACAAAAGATCAAGATTTATGTTACTTAAAAACTACATGAGGAATAGATAATTTTAACCACCTGTTTTTAGTAAAAACTATGAATATGCCCAATAAATTGAGCATAGGCAGTACTGGCAATACCATATTCATTGGTATTCCAAAAGTAAACGAGGCAGGTCGACCTTAGGACATATACCATGCCAAGTTTTTTAGCCTGTGCTGGTTTTGAACCTCCTTTAATCAAACCTGACCCATAGTGGATCATTGGTATGTTTAAGGTAGGGATGTATTTTTGATTTTTTTCAATGAGCCACAAAGAGATAATATTGATAGGTGACCCAGAGTCAACAATTGCTTTTGACCAAACCTCATGTACAAAAGCATCCATGTGGGCTAATGTGGCTCCCATATGTGAGAGAGTTAAATATCTGGATGGGAAATGCATTGTTTAATAGAATAAGGACATGAAGCAATAGGTTTACTTTCACTTAAAGTGTCAGTTGATTTTCATCATAGACATCATCAGCAGAAGTGACTTCAGTTGGAGCAACGTGGGCAGAATGTTAAGATTTTTGCATTCCCACTTTATCCTTCTGTAAGATATTTCTTATTCATCTGTCTTGTCCTATTTTGGTTGGTTTTTTGATAGGTAACTATAATGGATGTTAATATGTAAAATATGTAAGATATGGAGATCTTTTCTACAGGACATTACTTAAGTATTATTGATATTCTATTTCATCCTTGATTCTAATTAATAGCTTGTTAGTCATAATCACTAAAATTTTTTGTAAGTAACCTTAATTAATTATTAATCAACAACTAGATCCTTATGTAAATTGAATAAGCTGAGCCATCAATTAATAATGGGTGGTTGTTGCAGTTATTGAAGTGAAAACAAATATTTATTGCAGTAACTTGTAGGTTAGCGGGCGATGTGGCCTGCTGTATATGGACAATTTGTCCCATTACCTAATTGTGGCCAAAAGTTCATAAAGATTAATATACCAGGACTGTTTAAATAAGTTGTAACATGCTATTTCAGAAATATCCCATGGAGGGTCATAATCTAGTCAGTTGGGATGACAACTAGGTAAATGGATAAGACAAGGAATTTTTATTGAAGGCATAAATCTTAAGGGTTAATTTCAATGGATAAGTATGTGAGTTATCTTTATTGAGGTGCCAACTGAAGCGTTGAGAACCAACCTTCCCCTATTTAAGCCCCTTGATTTTTCAAAACAAATAGCGTTCACGCTAATCTTGGTTTGCTTCTGGTGAAGTGTGTGGAGTAGGTCTACTTGCCTATTTATTAGATACCCTGAGTGAGGTAGATATCTATTAAGTGTAAGAATATAGCTGATTGAGGTTGGATCAATTTATAAAGAATATTGGATATCATCTTTTTTCATAAAATTTTTACTTCTTTATGTTTACATCAGGCCTTCCCTTAGTTGTATTATAAACCTGATTGAGGTTCTAATCAATTATTGAAAAGACTGTCTGGCTAGTTTTATTCATAAACTAACACTTCACAATTTTCTTACAAGAGGTAAAAATGAACTTATACTTTTATTAGAATACTTAGTAATTTATTACATATAAATCTAGATAGTAAAATCAATTAAAATTTTGCTTCTTTGGAAGAGTTGAAGGAATAAGTTGCCCTTATATTTTTCTCAAGTAATATGAAGTGAGATTGTTACCACTTTCCTTTATGAGGATATCTGAGTGGGGTTGAAACCACTTGTAAAGAAAACTCAGCTGGCTAATTGTCTTAAAAACTAGCACTCTCCTTTACTCTTACAAATCAGTCACAGAACCTGTGTAGTAATATTTAAAAAGTTTACATTGGCACTCACTACAGGGGTAGATAAGTATTTTATAATCAGATAGAAACTTAGCTTTATTAATACTATAACATCCTTGACAATTTTGGAAGCTGCGGAGTGAACTGGAGACAGTAAACATGAGCACGTTGAATTTTGCACCACAAATCAATATGACAAACTTAGAAAAAAAAGTTACATAAATGGAGTTTTAAATTGAATTGCTAACGTCAAATTATCACTTGGCAAGAAGGTCGCCTACTATGATACTTGAGGACTAATTACTTCTTAAAGCGGATAAATTTTTAATAGGACCCTGAGTTTATTGCCAAATTGACAATTGATGTCTTTATAAAACATATCCAATAGTTATTTCTTAGTATGGTCTTTAACAGAAACATAAAGTATTGGATCAAAAAAGAAAAAAATAACATTAAAACATAGGAAGAGTTATAAAAGGGCTAAAAAGAATTTTAAAAATATAAAAAGGAGATCCCTCACCCTAGATATATGAATACATATAATGAATAATCATTTTCTATCCTTCATTGACCTAAAACTGGGACGCTTTCCCACCTACAACATCTCTGGAGGAAAGGAGTACAAAACTACTGTAATGAAAAGTTATCAAAGATTAAAATTAAGTATAGAAATTTGCTAGGGACAGATCCATTTGTAACCAGGTCCGTTGTTGTCAATGTGAGGACTGGGAAAGAGCAACTATGGGAAGAAAAATTGATATCTGATGTTGCCAGCCTGTGAACCCTGACTTTGGGGAACGAGCATACAGGAAATACAATTGTAAATTAAATCTGAGTAATCCTGGTGCAGTATTGAAGCCATAAAACTAATCTTGAAAGATTGATAAGGAGCTTCATTTAAGACTTTGTAAATATAGATGGCATAAAACATGGAATATGGGAGAAGGTAAAAGGATTATGCCACCAATAATGTATAAAAGGAGAGAGCATCAAACATGGAAGAAAATCTATCTCTGCTGTAGAAAGAGTTGTCTATTGAGCTGACTAGAAAAAGAATGCTGCTGATTATAAACTGATTTTAACCAAGCCTATGAATCAGGCTATGGAACAAAGCGGCATCATCCTAAGAAAGGCCATCTAAAAATAAAAATGCAAATATTTAACCACAGGAAATATTGTTTGATATTTATTCTAGTTAAGAAAAGGGATGTTTAGATTTTTGACGCTTACATAATCCAGCTGTGGTATATACCTATTATGTTTATGTTTTTCCCAATTTGGTTGGCTTGTTCTAGTAATAATGATGGCTGTTGGAATTATCAATAACTTGCAACAGCCACCATAATACCACACCACCCTACCATAGCCCAACAAATCCCACCCCGCGCTAGTGTGGCTGCAGCGCCTGATCATTTCTTTTGGGCTCAGGTCAATAATGGTAGGCAGATTTGTTCCCTCTGCTTTGGCCTCAACCATGCAGAAAAGCATGCCCTCAGGCTAAGTCCGCTGCTGCGGCTTCTGAGCTTCCTTCTGGAGGTTCAGTATGGGGCGCTTTGCTGCCCCCTCCCACCCTCCAATCTCGTTCAGTGGGCCCACATGGACAATCAGCCCCCCCAAAACCTCCAGCCTCACTCTTCCACCTAAATCTACCCCAGCCAATCAGAGCAATGCTTGGACCACCATTGGCACCCAAGCAGCTGCCCATTCGCCCAATCCCACCCACCCAAATTTGAACGCCACTATTCCAGTGAACCAAAATCCATGGGATCTATTGGCTGAAGCTGACGAATCAGGTAATGTCCTCATTAGTAAGCATACAGGTCAACCTCTCTGCCAAGGTGATTATGGTCGGACAGAATTTTTCCTTCCTGACTTTGATGAAACCCCTACTCCTCGCCATTTCGCTCCTCTGCCCAATACAGCCCCCTTCCAAAGTGATCACCAGCTCACCTTAGCTGCAATGGCCTCTCCTCATTGCCTGAAACTATGCATCGCGTTGGCCCAGTCAGTGGCTCAGCTCCAGCATGGCCTGTCCACCCTCTTCTTCCCCCCGACTTCCCTGAATCTCCCTGCAGTGACATCTCAAAACTATTTGATGATGCTGAAGTTGCTGTTATGAATGTCACAATGATTGCTTCATTCAACCCCTCAGCCAAAATCACCTGCCACAGTATCTCCCTTTTCACCCAACTTCCTGAAGCCCACTAAGAAGCTGAAGTTCTCCTCGCAGCTTTTGCTGAAACACTTTCCCATCATTATCTTGATGCGGAAGAGGAAAACTCCTACTACGCTGACCTCAACCCCCACTATGCAGATGCCCCAACGCCCTGGCTCTCTGCTCTGATCTGGTACTGTAACCAACATCCCTTGATCAAGGTGGGTCTTTCTGAAAACCAACCCCCTGACCCCTTCTCACCCTCTGCCATGGTGGGTTAGCAGTTTCTGCTTCCCACCTGGTTAGTAGTTTTGTTTTGTCATTTTGAGTGTTGTGTTTGGTACTGTCCATCCCTTGGTTGGCGTACCTCGAATAAATCAAATAAATCAAATAGGAATTAAAAATAACTTCTACTTATTGATCAGAGATGTTCTCCTGTGCTATATTAGTTATGTATTATTGCTTGGATTTTATTTCAATATTGATTCCTATTAATGGCTTATTAGGAATGATTGTCAACTATGTTTATAAATTGAATTTGGTTGTTGGTATTATAATCAACAATAAGTATCTTATGTGAATTAATTGGACTGGATCATCAATTGATAAGGGTGGTTGTTGCAGTTACTGAAGAGTTGATACCAAAATTTATGGCAGTAACTTGTAGGATATCCTGGGCGATGTGGCCTGATGTATATGGATAATTTATCACATTACCTAAGCATTGCTACTAGCTCATAAAGGCTGGTATACTGGGATTGGTTAAAGATGTTGTTAAATGCTATCTCAGAAACAAGCCCATAGAGGATCATAATCTGATTAGTGGTGGATGCCAAGTAAGTAAATGGATAAGATGAGGAATTATTTATCATTCATAGGACTTTTTAGGGTTGATCCTATTGGCAAAAGCTGTTAATTTTTTATTGAGGTGCCAACTGAACTTTTGAGCACCAATCTTCCCCTACTTAAGCCACTTGATTTTTCAAAACAAATAGCGTTCACGCTAATCTTGGTTTGCTTCTGGTGAAGTGTGTGGAGTAGGTCTACTTGCCTATTTCTTAGATACCCTGAGTGAGGTAGATATCTATTAAGTGTAAGATTATAGTTGATTGAGGTTGGATCAATTTATAAAGAATATTGGATATCATCTTTTTTCATAAAATTTTTACTTCTTTATGTTTACATCAGGCCTTCCCTTAGTTGTATTATAAACCTGATTGAGTAGAATCAATTATTTAGAAGACTTTCTGGCTATCTTTAATTATAAACTAACACTTCACAATTTTCTTACAAGAGGAAAAAATGAACTTTATACTTTATTATAATACATAGTAATATTACATAAGAGATCTAGATAGTTATATCAATTATATTGTTACTTCTTTGAAAGAGTTGAATGGATCAGTTGCCCTTATATTTTCTCAAGTCACCTGAATTTTCTTTAGATATCACATGTTAGTTAGAAAATAACTGAATGGGAGTGAAATTACTTGAAAAAGACTCGTCTGGCTAGTAATCTTCATACAGCTAAAACTCTCCTTTAAAAATTATGACTCAGTCACAAAACCTGTGCAGTAAGATTTTAAAGTTTACATTTTTTAGTTTGAGGCTCATCAGAAACTTCAGCACAAAGAGCCTCACTCCTTATGCTGACCCTATTTTGCTTTTTTGTCATCTAGTTGAGTCCACCAGTGTTTGATGTATGATTATGTACCTGTTTAGATAACAAGTTAGTTTGATCCAATTTATCATCCTTGTACTTTTACCATGATTATACAGGTCACAGCAGGGTTTTTGAAGGAGAAATAGAATTTGAAAAAGCTACAGAATTCTCAATAATAGTTTCCTTAACAAATAATAGAAGTTAGAACGCCTGATAGAAGTCATGTGTAAATAGAGCTGAGTTTTTCTAGCCACAGCGGAAAGTACAACAGTTAGAGAATCATTGAGGGTAAGTATTTGTTTAGTACCAAAAACTGTGCTTCATAAAGAAATAAGAAGCAAATTTAGTCAAAGATTCTCAACAATGAAACTGTTTATCAATGAACACTTGTTTCTGATTAGCTAGGGTCTGTTCACTAACAAATTTTCTAATGAAAGAATATTTGCCATCACTCCATTTAGTGCACTGTCAAAATGATGTATCGTTTCTTCTTGAGCAATTCATTTAGACTAGAAGTTATATGTTTAATCTTATGTATACCTGAAGCTTTCACCATAGAATTATTTTATACATATATAAAGAAAGAAACACTCCTCTAACTGTATGTAAACTATTTGGGTGTAAACATTGTTTCACTAACTGGAGATATGATGTGTACTCACAGAGTAAGTTTAGTAAAATATTAAAAGTTATATTAGTATGAGGATTAGGAACTCAAGCTGAGTTTCTGTTTTTTTCATGAAATTGATTTTGTTTTGGAGAGTATTAGCTTAAGCCTTCATTGATACAATTGATTCTTATTGGAGTAATTATTGCCACAATGCCTCATATTCAGTTTTTTGTTAATCAATCGTAGCTTAAATATTCACATGGTTCATTCTTTAATATTTCAGTTTTGTTTGATTATTGGATTACAAGTTGATGAAGCTTTAAAGATTATATACATCATATGATCCTTCTTTTAGATTCTCTACAGAAATTTTTTAATTGACCAGACCTTAATTTTATAATTTCTTACATCCTTATGCTTAAGCATCTATTTCCTGGTATCATGTGGTAACCTTTTTATAAGAAAATTGACTTATATTGAGAGGTGAATGCATTCTGAGTCCAAAAAGCCCACTAAGGCCAATAGCCTTTTGGGAATTAAATAGGATAAGATTGTCTGATCAATTTTATGGTTCCATTAGGCCTTCAGGGCAAGGGCCCAAGGAGGACCCATAGTCTAATGTGAATTTTGGATCATCACTTCTAATTTTTAGTAGAGGATTTATCCCTATATGCAGAGAGTTTAACTGAGAGGTTTGATGTAGTGGAGCCTAATTTATTGGCAGTATTATTGATAGTTTCCTAGATTTTGAATACACTTTGTCAGGAAATATTCTCACATTACACAGCTTCATCAATTAAAGTTAATCTGCTGGTCCACTAGTCAATCCATCCCACTAGTGAATGTTGAAGTTATCAATCAACTATATGATAACTATTGTTTGGAGAAATATTCCAGCGAATTTTTATTAATCTGCCAGATTAGTATCCGCCAGATTGATGAGTTTTTCTTTGGGATGATCCCTGACAATAAGTAATCGATTAAGGGGTCAAATTAATTATCAATAACTTTATTTGACTTGTAGGAGTTGATCAGGTTTAGTTGCCAATTGACTAAGGGGTTTTTGAGTTGCTGGAGAGCAATGACGCCTATTATAATACCAAATTTTGAGTTAACCTTTCCTGGAACACAATCAGCTATTTATGGGTAAGAGTTTCATTACTTAAGAGCTTGTTACCAAAGAAGGTTTGTTTAAGTTTTGGCCTACTTCAGATGGTCTGAATCTTCTTTTAAGATATGTTGGAGTTACAAACGCCTATTGTATGGAGACAATAGACCAGACGGTGATAGTGAATAGATATAAACTCCTTATTGATAACACTTCAAGGCTTTACTCTCCTGTCGTTTACTTGTACAACAGATCTCTGCCCTGATCTTCCTGATAACAAGTAATTTTTCAATAAAATATAACAGAAAAGCTTTAAATACAAAAGCTACTATATTAACTTATTAAACAATTATTGAACTATAAGATTATATTTTATGCGTCTAAAATTAGAGAGAATTTAAAAATATGGTGTTTCCAACACCTTTATCCATGACACCCAGCCCCATACAGACACTTAATCAGCAGATCATGATGAAGAACTTCAGAGGGTCTACAAACTATTAGGCATCCTGCTGTAACCCAGCTCAGCCTCGTGGAGAGTGTTTCACTGACACAATTTTTTCAAGACAGAATTTCCTCTGATGCATCTGAAATAGCTAAACCGTCGCTCCTCTCATTCAATGGTAGCACATACTAAGGCAGTTTGTACCACTAATTAGTAAATTAATTTGATCATAAACTCAATCAACATTAAAAGTTAATTTTGACATAGACCAACAAAGCCACTAACCCTAGGTCATTAAGTCAACTATCATTAAGTCCAACTTACTACAAAGCCTCCAAGCCAGAGCTATCTGTCATGGAAACAGCAGAAGAAGTTTAGACCAGCCTTCCAGTTGGGATGCATAAACACCCAAAAAGCAAGCCAGAATGCCAGAAGCATTTCTGACTGAATGACTTGATATGAAGCTGGGCATTGGGAAACAACAAATTGTTGGTGCAGCACAATAGTAAGTATGATCCTAACAACGAACCACACTGAACCCACTCCTGACCCAGGAGGTCTTGCTGCAGGGGTAAGATAACTGAGATAGTCTCAATGAGGTCCTTGCATATGGGGCCATTTCAACTGAGTCAGCAAGGAGACAGATTCTCACTTGCAATTGGTGGACATATGGCCACAAGATCCCCATGTATTGCTGCCGGAAGTTAGTGATAATGGGGTTGTAGAGCCAAAAATATTGGACTCATTGAATCCAATCAACGATGGGGGGGCCATAGTGACCAAGAGTACTGGTAGAGCCCATCCAGTATATGGACCAATGGGCCACTAGGGAAACGCCATCAGGGATGCGGTCAGGAAGAGATAATAAAAATTATTTGGTTTTTTTGGCAAAATTTTATTTGAAGGAAAAGTAAGAAAATTGACCAACAATTTTCTCAGTGCTATGCAACTGATTAAACAGTGGTCAATTGAGGTAATGACAAGCCTGGATCAGGTCCCGCAATTTTGACATGACTGGCGAATTGTTTGGGAATGGGCGGGTTTGTTCCTTGAGAACCAACATTGCAAAATTTGGCGGTGGGCTGAGTCGCTGTCAGTTCACCTCATATGTCTGAACCAAGGCTTAGTTATGTTTCTGACAATTTGCGTGACAGCGTTTGGACCAACAAGTGATGGGAATCCCCCAAGGCCACCCCACATAGGGGCAGGTCCATTTGGTTGGGAATGGGTTCAGGATGCCCAACCTACCCACACTCGGTCGCTGGACTGTTCATTCAGTAAGTGGCATCACATTGGCTGCAAAACCTGAATTGCCAACTGGAGGCTTCAAAACCTCATTGGTGGCGCCTGATGCTATATACTGATTGTCAAGGATAATCCTCAACAACTTTGGTAGAGGGGTGCTTTGTTTAATTGGCATATTGGTTGAATTGAAACTGTTGGGCGTTACAGCCAATACCTCAGTCTTCATGCCTTCCCATCCATTTGAGATTTGGGCATCATCCAGATTGCCACTCAAATTAGATTGGCTGATTTCAATTCAACAATTTTGGTGCAGATTTCACTAATTCCCCATAACAGTTCTGCTGAGGTGAGTGTGGGTACTGGGGGTGGGATCTGAAGCAGAAGAGCTGTTACCCATCACTCGTCTACTATGTGAGCGAGATTGCCCTGAGTAATGAGAGGTACCACAATCCTCTTTGGTATCTTTTTACTTGGGAACAGGAAGATGGCCCAAATAACAGCTTGGGGATGTTCCCAGGACTTACATTACCCTTTCCTTTTTCCAAAGGAAGGGCACCCCCACCAGGAAACTGCACAAGAGCCACATTCTTGTGTGCCTTGGGTAACTTGATAGCCATAATTGTCACGACTTTCTGGGGGAGGGCGAGGAGCCTCAGGGTGGGATAAATGGAATGGATTGACCAAGTCCATGCAATTTGCACAATCATGCGCCTTGACCCAACTAGTTTCATAGTCCAGATACCCTTTCCAGGCCACTAGATATTGGACGGAACGTCGCAACTTCTGGGATGCCAGGATATCCTTGACCTCAGCTTCTTCATCATTATTGACAATAATTGGTTCTGGCTCCATGGGAATTGCACCCTTGAAGGGCGACAGCTGGGAAACATGGAAAACAGGGTGCTGCTTCCAATGCGCAGGAAGCTTCAGTCAGAACGCCTCATTACCCAATACCTCCTCCACTAAATGGGGGCCTGAGCGTTTATTGGTGAATTTGTGGGATGGGGTTTGAATTCTCAAATGACGGGTATCAAGCATAATGTAGGAACACGCCATAAAATCATGACCCAGAAGACACTTATGATCCGCGAACCACTTGTAGTCATCGATGGCTTTGGTAAGGTGTTCCTGCACTAAAGCTTGAGTCGATCTGATGTGGGTAGCATGGTCCGCGGCAGCTTGAGCCTCAGGCTGCAAGCATGGCCTGACCAAAAATGAAGGATTATAACCCAACGTTGCTTCATATGGGGAAAACCCCATGGATGCATGGGTCCCATTATTGTAAGCAAATTAAGCAAGGGGCAAGTCACCAGCCCAAGTATCCTGTGCTGCTGCAGCATAGCAACGCAGGTACTGTTTGAGGACTTGATTGACCCGCTCGGTCTGACTGTTGGACTGAGGGTGATATACCGTGGATTGACAGGGGGATATTTTCAGGATTGATAGGAGTTCACTCCAAAACTGCGTGATAAAATGTGAACCCCAGTCACTGATGATCTCCTGGGGAATACCAAACATCAAAAACACATGGCGTACAAAAAGATGGGCAGTTTCTTCTGACATAATTGTGGAAGTACAAGGTATAAAAAGGGAAAATTTCATGAAATGATCTACCACTACCATCACTGCTGTGAACCTGTTAGAACAAGGGAGTTCAACGATAAAGTCCATGGACACTGAGGTCCATGGGCCCTCCGCCTGCTGTAAGGGGTGCAGGAGGCCATTTCTTCCAGAGTGATCTGACTTGGCCCTAGCACAAGTAACACAATTGGCGATCCAAGCCAGGACCTCCTTTGTCAGACCTGCCCAATTAAAGGTTTGCTTAATCAAATCAATGCATTTCTTGTTATCAGGATGTCTGACCGTGGGGGGATCATGATGTGCACAGAATACCTTCAATTAGAAGGAGGGGGAACCCAAATTCAAGAACAGAAGTAAATGAGACCCTCTTCTAAGGAGTATAGGGAGTGTTTGTGACTTGAGTGAACCAACTGCTTGACCAACTCCACGCCCTCAGGGCAGGTCAATTGACCGGCTAAAACCTGAGCCACTAGCGGGGCATCAGGAGCCAAAGTGATGGAGGAAACAATGGGGGGAACGATTGACAGGATCTGAGTGACAGGAATCACAGTAATTAGATCCACTTCCTCTGGTTCTAAGGGACAATGAGTGGGACTGCAGCTCAGGAAATTAGAAATTACATTGAGCGCACCTTTAATAAATTCATAATTAAAGGTGAAACTGCACAGGTCTCAATAGGTATGGGCCTGCTGATGCACCAATTTTTGGGGTTTGTGAAAATAAAAAAGGCTTGGTGATCCATGCGGACTGTTAATTCATGGCGAGCACCCTGCAACAGATACCGCCAATGAGTTAATGCTCATGCAACAGCTGCCAATTCCTTGTCATAAATGGCCTAAGTCTGCTTCATGGCTGTGAACTTCCAGGAAAAGTAAGTGACTGGATGGTCAAGACCATCATGCTCCTGAAGTAACACCGCTCACACTGCTACCAATGAGGCATCACATGCAACAATATACAGTTTGGTGGGATTGACATGTTTCAAAATGGATGGAGACATGAACACCTCCTTGATCAATTCAAACGCCTGCTGGCATTTGGGCGTCCAACAAAACAGTACGTTTTTCCCAGTAAGGGGGTGGAGTGGTGCGGCCAACTGGGAAAGTGCTGGGGAAATTTTTAGGAAAATGATGGTTCCCAAGAACTCCAAAGTTGTTTCTGCATAGTCAGAGTTGGCCATTCTTGGATCACATCTAACTTGTTTGGAGGGATTGCATAGCCATCTTTGAAAACCAGGTTCCCGAGGAAAGTAACCTCCTCCTTATAAAACTCACACTTGGAAGGTTCGAGGAACAAACCTGCCTTATGCAAGGCGACCACCACCGCTTCCAAGTCCAAAGCGTGTTATTCAGGAGTTGGGGAGCGAACCAGGATATCATCAATATATGCAATTGCACAGGTAAACCGGAGGTCACCCACCACAATATTGATTATCCATTGAAACATAGTGAAGGCATTCTTCAGCCCAAAGGGCATTACACGAAATTGAAAAATGCCTCACTTTGTCCAGATCGCGGTTAACCATTCCTGCCCCCCCCCCCCCCCCCCCCCCCCCCCCCCCCCCCCCCCCCCCCCCCCCCCCCCCCCCCCCCCCCCCCCCCCCCTTCCATTACCCAAATTTGGTTGAAGGCGTTCACCAGATCCACCTTAGAGAACACTCAGGATTTGGCGATTGTCTGACTGATTGTCTGCTCCAGAGGCAATGGGTAGTGAACAGAAACTGTTATTTATTCAAATTACCTTAATTCATGCAGGGACAGAGGAAAATCTGCTTTTCTGGCGAAGACAATGGGGGAGGCGATGGGTGAGGTCTCTTTGAACAACCAACCTTTTTTCAACATATCATCCAACCAGGTATTGAGTAAAACTTCTTTCTCCGCTGTATGGGGATACAACGGACAGTTGATGTTCACCAACTCCACAGTTGTTCAAAACCCACAATCATACCTAGTGTGCTTAGGCAGGCGATCCGCCTTTTCCATGTCAAAGATTCTCTGATATCACATTAAGCTTTCAGGGAAATCAGCTGGAACGTCCACAGAAGTGACCAGGGTAGTGATAGAGCTGGTTCCTTGTATCTTCTTGAGGGTGTCAATCAGAGGGAATTCTCCCTCCAAATGATCTTTGGTAATTGACAACGTATTAGACTCTAAATGAATCTTCACATGTTGTCAGTGCCACCACCCCACACCTAAGATCACCGGAAACACCAAGTTTGGCATAGCTGAGAAACGATTGCAGAAGCTGAACTGGTGGATTGAAAAGGATACCAGTCAGCGAATGACATATGAGGACTGATAAGCAGATGAGGTCACCATTACTGAGGAGCCCACATCCATTTCCAGTTTTAATTGTTGCACCAACTCAACACTCATGAAGTTCCCTGAAGCTCCAGTATCCACCAGAGCTTTGAAGGAGACATGATGCGAGCTGACACTGATCTTCATAGGCACAAGGAAATAAGCAAAGTTTTGTTTATTGGAAGATTCGACCAACTCATTTGTGACTGAAGAAATAATGGGCATATCTGGGGTAATGTTGGGGTCCTTCACTGAAGCAAAAATAGGAAGTATGAGGGTGGGGGAAACAATTTCCTCCATCTGGGCTTGAACAGAATCATTAATAGTTCACTCTGTACCCACCAACTCGGACTCAGGGGTTATGGCAAGATTGGTACCTAAGTCTACTGCTAATTTGGAGATAGGCGCGTCATATGCATCTACTTTGGGTAATCCAATCAAGAAATTCGCCTTCTGATAATGGGTAACATGATAGGGTAAGGAGTCGATGGTGGTTGCGGAGACACATATTTGATCTACTGATCCTTGGATGGTAGACCAGACCTCATGATGAGTGGAACCCAAATCCAAGCCCAATCTAAAGACTTCCTGAAATATATTGATAGATAGGCCTGATGCGGGGGCCAGTTCATGAAAGGTAAAAATCAAAGAAACCAAGATAGAGGCTTCAGCCATGGCATAGATCAGTCTGAATAAGTGGTCTGATTGGGACAAAGGGGGTTTCAGGGCAGCCAACATGACAGCCATCAGTGGGGTGGAGTCTTCTGCTTGTGAGGAAGAGCACAAAAGACCTCTCACCCAACGGCGGACATCCCCATCCACAGCATCTAACGACGCGAGCTCTTGTTGGGCATGAGATAATGCAGAAGCGTTATTAAGTGCAATTGCTGTATGCATTTGCACTTTGGCGAGCATGTCAAGAACTTGATTGGCAATCTCCTGGGAGGAGATACTCGATCTTCCCTCCAGGCTAGAGGAAGGAGGAGGAGATGCAATCTGTGCAGCTTGGGTGGCTTGAAGAAGATTTTTCGAGGTAGAGCGGATACTTCTCCCAAGGTCAGAAAGTGACCAAACAAACAACAAACAGCAACCTACTTTTTGCACATTCATTTGGTAAAGAGTAACCACTGCAGCGCCCAGTTCAAAGAACAAGGAGGAAGTGGCTGGAAATAATGGTTGGTCAATTATGTCATGTAAATGGCAGAAGAAGTTTAGACTGGCCTGCCAGTCAGGATGCATAAGCACCCAAAAAGCAAGCCAGAATGCCAGAGGCATTGCCAACCAAATGACTTGATATGAAGACGGGCATTGGGAAACAACAAATTGTTGGTGCAGCACAATGGTAAGTATGATCCTGATGATGAACCACACTGAACCCACTCCTGACCCAGGAGGCCTTGCTGCAGGGGGTGGGATAACTGAGATAGTCTCAATGAGGTCCTTGGCATATGGGGCCATTTCAACTGAGTCAGCAAGGAGACAGATTCTCACTTGCAATTGGTGGACATATGGCCACAAGATCCCCATGTATTGCTGCCGGAAGTTAGTGATAATGGGGTTGTAGAGACAAAAATATTGGACTTGCTGAACCCAATTGACAATGGAGGGGGCCATAGTGACTAAGAGTACTGGTAGAGCCCATCCGGTATATGGACCAATGGGCCACCAGGGAAACGCCATCAGGGATGCGGTCAGGAAGAGATTATAAAAATTGTTTGGTTTTTTTGGCAAAATTTTATTTGAAAGAAAATTAATAAAATTGACCAACAATTTTATCAGTGCTATGCAACTGATTAAATGTGGTCAATTGGGGTAGTGAAAAGCTAGTATTGAGTCCCACAATTTTGACCTGACCAGCGAATTTTTTGGGAATGGGCGGGTTTGTTCCTTGAAAACTGACATTGCAAAACTTGGTGGTGGGCCAAGTTGCTGTCAGTTTGATCTCGAACCTCCAAACCAAGGCTTAGTTACATTTCCAATGGTTGGCATGACAGCGTTTGGCCTGACGAGCGATGGGAATCCCCCAAGGCCACCCCGCATAGGGGTGGGTCCCTTTGGTTGGGAACAGGTTTGGGACTCCTAACCTGCCCATGCTCGGTTGTTGGACTGTTCATTTGGTCAGTGGCATCACATCAGCTGCAACGCCCAAATTGCCAACTGGAGGCTTCAAACCCTCATCAGTGGTGCCTGATGCTATAGCCTGATTGTCAAGGATGATCCTTGATGACTTTGGTAGAAGGGTGCTTTGTTCAATTGGCATATTGGTTGGATTGGAACTGTCAGGCATTCCAGCCAATACCTCAGTCTTCATGCCTTCCCGGCCATTTGAGATTCAGGCATCAGCCAGATTGCCACTCAGAATTAGATCCAGCCAATCTTAATTCAACAATCTCAGCGCAGATTTTGCTAATTCCCCATAACAGTTCTGCCAAGGTGAGTGTGGGTACTGAGGGTGGGATCCAAAGTGGAAGAGCTGTTACCCATCACTCATCTACTATGTGAGTGAGATCGCCCTGGGTATTGAGAGGTACCGCCATCCTCTTTGGTGTCTTTTTACTCAGGAATGGGAAGATGGCCCAATCAACAGCCAGGTGACGTTCCCCAGGACTTACACTATCAAGTCAAATAATATCAAGTAGAACTGCTAGGATGCATATTTCAAGTTTCAAATGCACTGAGGATACTTTCAGTCCTTAATCACTGATATTTTTGATATGTTACATAATAAATTAGGTATAATTTAACAATACTTTTTTTATTGGAATTTTAGGCGATTTAAGACCAGTCAACCACTTAAAAAGGGTAAGTTGATGAGAGCTGAGAGAAGACGTTGGGACATGTTCTCATTTCAACTTAGAAGAGGTCACAATTGATTAGAGAAGATGACCTGAGTATATTAAATGAGGAATATCATCGTTTTGCGCGACCCTGGAGGCTAATTCTTAAGTGATGGCCGCCCTTCCCAATTGAGGTGCCAACCAAAGAGTTGTTCACTGAATTCCCTATAAAATCCCCTTGATTTTTTTTATAATAAGCATACAAATTAGCTTTTATTGAATATACAATTCTTATTAGTTTATTATTTAGACCGTTTGAACTTGATATTAGAGAAAGAAGGACAAGAAGAACCTCTGTCTATATTTTTGTTGATCTCTGCAGACTCTGTGTGATGAGAAGAAAGAATGACTTTTGAACCTAATCTTAGTAAGTTCAACCAGAGGGAATAGGGAAGAAGTCACTAGCATTTCAGAAACAACAATACTAGGACAAGCCAGGTTGGCGTTGGACCTAAACATTATTATGGCTATTAGATCAACAGAATAGTAGTCTTCTTACTACAATCAAACTTTAGATCATACTATCAAATCACACAATGCGCATACTAGAAACCTGTGAAAGTTGAACAAAAGGAGCCAAAGCGAGTTATTATCCAGATTGAGGAATCAAATCATGAAATTTTAAATTGGAACTCAATCAAGGGTTCAAGCTCCTAAGGTTTTAACAATTAGTGCTCACTACAGGATAATTGAGTTTAACTGAACTTAATAAGAAGATTAAATCAGGATGCTTAAAAGAATGAACTATGCAAGTTTTGGGTATAACATGTAACCATCAACAAGAACGCACTTAATTTGGTGTCACAAGCCAACTTCACCACATTGGAAGAATGTGTGATGAAGGCGAGGAAGAGGTTGATCAAGAAATGAAAATAAACTATGGACTCTGTGGAAAATTCAAACCCTTGAAGCACAAGGAGGGTGTCAGATTCTGGTGGTTGACTCAAAAAATAAACCTCAATAACCATCAGATCAGGCCGCTTATATTTTCAATACTTGAGCTATTACCTTAACTCTTACCTCAAAGCCTATTGCAATTACATGTTTTAGACCAGATATATCAACTTAAAAACAATCAAGTACTTTATCAATAAGCTAGGGCCATATACGCTCGCACATTATGGCTGATTATCTATGTATTAAATCTCAGCAACTGGTCCCAATTATTGGGAACACAATCAAACAACTAGTATACAAAATTGTTTGGGACCACCTGAAGTTAACGTTTAAAAGTCCCATGGACCATCAGACGAACAAAAAACATAATTAATTTCCCACCCTAGGGCGAAATTCATATGTTGATCCACATAATCGGCATGATTGTACTTGCACATGGACTGCCTAAAAGGGAGTTCCTAGTGCTATTGAGAGAAAGCCTTCTGACATCCCAATTAGAGGTACGTCATCTACTTTAATTGATGCAAGAATTTCATAGAAGGTGTATTTCGTCAGCAGTATGACGAAACTCAAATCAAGAAGATCCTAGGACAATTTTGCATGTTTTTATCACAATTTTTGTCCCTATAATCCTCCCAATTTTGAGAGCATTTTGCCACCAATAAACCTAAGAATAGGTCTCAGTTGTATCAGTTCAAGGGTCAAACTGAGTGGTAAAATATTTGTTGAAATTGTATGCTTGAATGTGGCCAGGAGATGCTCTAGAGGTATAAATCCCAGCGCCTGGCCTAATGACTGATTATCTAGTAAATAGCTTATATTAAAAGATATATTTATTACTTGGTTTTTCTTTCTCGTAACAATCACTTTAGTTACTATGATTCAATTTGAACAGCAAATTTGGATAATCACACACAGGAAAGATGGGTGACTTTAGTAACAAAAATAATACAACATGGGCGAGCGTCGCAGCAAGTGGTGCGCTTAACAGTGCAACCAAGGGCAAGAAACGCCCTGGAGGGGGACCAGGAACCCAAGCCATAAAAAATCGCAAACTCAGACACCATCTGGGTTTATGGTACTTACTGTAAAGCACACGCAAAACATGTACATTCAATTTAACCAACCTTTGTCAAAGGTGGAACATGGGATCAGACTCTTTCTTGGGGATGAGTCACCAACCCTGTGGGAGAAAACATGTGAGGCACAGCCCTCACTTTTCCCTCATGCGGTGTATGTAGCCACCAACAACATGGGCTGCAGCTGGATCAATATTGGTTTTGAAACAGCCGATGAAGCCAATGCCACAGCAAAAATCTGTGTGGAAATTGCCCTCCCTGAGGGCAAAAAAATTGTGCACACTGCGCGCACCAGATGGAACAAAGCGAAAACTTTGTTCATCTCCTTTGACTCGCTCCCCACCGACCTTCCCCATAAGGTAATCAAGGAGGAGCTCTGCAAAGGTCTTGTGGCCTATGGAGAAATCCAACAACTCAAATTACAGCGATTTCGCTTAATGCCTGACCTGTGCACAGGCAAAGCTATTGCTGTAATCAACCCCTTCCCAGAAGTGGAAGAGGATTTATCCAGAATTCCCCACGCAGCAGAATTTCACTTCGCAGATGGGGGCCAGTTGGCTGCATTCTGAGTTACACCGGAACGCGCACCACCCATTTGCAACCACTGTGGCTCACTGGGCCACAAGGAACATGCATGCCCTGTAAAAGAGGGCTTAATGGAAAATGATTTTTGTGAAGAAGCTATGGACGAAGATAATGTAAACTTCACCAAAATAACTGATGGCCACCACCCATTCCGCTGGGGTGAAGATGGACTATACTCCATCGTGGACCAAGTTACAAGTAAACAGCGTAAAGAAGCACAAAAAGCCTTCAAGAGAGCAGCGGCTGAAGCGGCGGCACATGCGGAATCCGCCATTAACCACGGACAAACTCCAGGAGGATATTTCAGATATTCACTGAACCAACCAATCAGAACAATATGCACAGGTCGAAAATTTTCACAGTAACCAGACTGAGCCACAAAGCGTCATCAGTCATGCACATACTGAGGAACAATGTAACCGCAATTTGGGTGAAAATGCAGTGCACAATGCAACAAAGTTGAACCTCAAAAATATAAAATCCAATCAACAACCCCCATCAAATCAACATGAGACCCGTGCAGGAAAAGTTGATGCAAATGCAAAAAACTGCAATTCCCTTGAATCATTGGGTCAGATCAAGGGAACCAACAATGGCAGTGAAAGAGTTGGAGTACAGATGCGGAGCATGGCCAAAATGAGCCGCGGTGGGATAGGACCAGAGGGTCCTCCCAACCGCTCCTGAGGCGCCATGGGCACCTCAGTGTCAATAGGGATGTTAAATATCGCGGGAGCCAGGGCTCATACGTCCTAAGCCAAATAGCTGGCATTCCTGAAAAAACTTCTTGTAGACATCTTGGCCATCCAAGAAACCCACTTCCTACAAGGGGAAGAAGAATCCTGGTCAACCAGGGTTGCACCATCACAATCAGTATGGACGTCTCACTGTGGGGTGATAGTCCAAAACAACAAAAAATTTAAAATTACAAATTCAATATCACACTTGCACGGTCATGTCCTGGTAGCAACAATCACATGCCAAGGTGAAATAATTTTGTTAGCATGTATCTATGCACCGTGCACTGCAACTGAGAGAAAAAAATTTTTGAAAAAATTTCTACCCTCACCCTCCCACCAGATATCATCATTTTAGGCGATTTCAACTGCTGGGATAACCCCAATATAGATTGATGGCATAATCCCAGGGGATACCCACCTGGACACATTGAATATCGCACAATGAAGGCATCTCTTGGCTTACAGGATGCTCTTCCACCCAATTCACCAATCCTTCCCCATATGACAAGACCCAACATATGTGAGGGACTGCTCATATCGATGAGTTGTATTGACCACATCCTCATCCCACAATCCCACCACTCAAGAGTCTCCAAATTTACAACAAAAAAGATCAATTTTTCTGATCACCAATTAGTTACGGTGCAGTTAGCACCAACCTAATCCCACACACAGGTGTCGCCTTGGAGAAAGCTTCACCCAGAAAATATAAGATTGCCTGAGATATCTGACTGGGTTGAAAACAAGGCTACAAACCCAGAATTCACAGCCCCATTCACTTTGGATCCCATCAGAACATGGGAAAATTTTAAAAAAGATTAAATCAACAAAACCTGACATATTGCATCATGCAAGTACACCACGGACACAGCCACAATCAAGTGTACCTTGGCAGAACTAGACCACCTGGAAATAAATACTCTGAGATCTGGTTATAGTCCTAATTGGGGACGCAAATGGGCAGAAATTTCAGCCCAACTTAACAATCTCATCTTTGAACACCAACACAGAATAAAAGTATCAAACAAAGGTAAGTTCATAAAGGAAGGTGAAACCTGGTTGACATACTTTTTCCGCCAATTCCACTCCCGCGGAAACCAGCCCACGTGCACACAGGTCTGCAAGACCAACGGCACCGTGGCAACTGACCCTGAGGAGGTCAAGGTGGAAGTATACCGCTATTACACCGAATTATATCGCGATATGCCAACAGATCCACAAAAAATTAGAGAATTTATTCAAACTTCCAAGATACAAAGTACACCACCAAATTGCAATATACTATCCCTTATCACACGGGAGGAGCTTTGGGAAACAATTCGCGGTGCACCATGTAGGAAATGCCCAGGGCCTGATGGGATACCCTATGAATTTTACAAAAAATATTTTCAACAAATCGCCCCCCTCCTATTGGCGTCAATGAACCAGAGTTTGTTGGAAACAAGCCTATTACCAGGAGGCTATGAATCCTAAATTATAACCTTGTATAAAGAGGGTGACAAATTGGACCTGGCCAACTGGAACCCAAGTGCACTCTCCAACACTGACACAAAAATTCTAACAAAAATTCTAGCAGCTAGATTAGGCGCAATTGCATCTGACGCCCTGTCACCCAACCAGTTTGGGTTTATACCAGGGCGTTCAATCTGGAACAACATAAACCCTGTTTCAAACATTTGCCAATACAAAGCAACTGGTGCCCTGGTCTTCTTGGATCAGGAAAAGGCGTATGACCGTGTTAGCTGGCCATACCTAAAAGAATATCTACATGCCTTCAAACTCCCACCAAGATTCATAAAATGGGCGATGCTCCTAACAGAATCTGCAACCCTGGCTGTATGCGGCCCTGGATTCCTAACAAACAATATCAAACCACACAGAGGGCTCAAACAAGGGGATCCCCTCAGCCCACTGCTATACAATTTCAGCTTTGACCCGCTCCTCCGAGTAACTGAATCACGTCTAATGGGGATAACCGCACAAGGACAACCAACAGTCAAGATACTGGCCTTTGCAGATGACTGCGTAGCAGGTATAGCAAACAATGAAGATGCCCGACAGCTGGAACACACTCTAGAGGAATACTCCAAGGTGAGTAATGCATCGCTCAACAAAAGGAAGACAGAAATCATCCTCTTAGGAAAATACACAAACAATTGGGCCACAACATCAGAACCTCACACAAACACTCAAAGAAAAAACCAAATTATTTTACCCTTTGCAACACCTCCCACTACCACTCCTGTCCAACACCTTGGAATCTGGCTAGAATCAGGGGGATATGTTAATGAGACAATGGAAAGTAACCTGTTATAACGGGTATCCAAACGCGTCGCCTCCCTCAAGGGAAGAACCCCAGGATTAACAGGATGAGTTACAGTTGCTAACTCGCTCATCCTTCCAATACTGTGGTACCAGGCCAATGCGATAGCCTTCTCACCTACCTTTATAACCTCAATTTGCGCGCTTATCCAGGGCTGGCTGTGGCCTGGCTCTCACCCTCCTATACGGATGGAAACACTATTTGGCCCACACTCAAGCGGAGGCATGGGACTAATGGATTTTGAGAGCCATGCCAATCACATCCTAGGTACCTGGATAAAGGAAATCCTTGCTCCAGACCTCCCGCAACAACATTGGTCCAGAGCATCAAGGACTAACTTTGCACAGGCTTAAAATTAACCAACCCACATAGTCCACCCAGACTACTTTCATACCTTGCCAAGCACCCTACTGCAATGGGTCCGCATGAAACCTCCCCTCATTTCAAACATATCCTCTAAACTATTCGCCGTATGGGATGGACCATAGAGAACATGGGTACTATACAGGGAAGGGGACGACCCAGCCCCCAATTTAAATTAAGAAACTCAGAAAACCACACCCAGAGGGATATGCTCGCAACAACCCCAAGCATAGCTAGGATAGAATACCTAGATATGCTGGACATTCCCTATGATTTAACCACACAGAAAGCAATGCGGAAAATGACAAACCACCCACTCCTACAACCAAGGATAAGAGCAAACGCCTGGCGCTGCTTGAGAAGGACCTATAAGATGGCGGACCGCTCCAACTCCCTCCACAAAACATGTGCAGTATGTGGATGGGAGGGATCCCTACATCACCGCCTAGAAACATGCCCCCCAACCAAATCTATATGGCAGGAAGTCGCACGCCTGCTCAAGATTCAAAAAGAACAGGAATTCTCGATATCAAAGATTATCTTCGCGCTCCAGATCAAGTCACCAATCCCATCTACCCTCTGCTCCCTAATAATACCCATTGCAATGTGGACAATACACACAATTGCATTAGATGCGTTCAAGGGCAAGTTCCCAACCATTCATGGGATTATTAACAGATTCTATGTCCACTTACTAGAGCACTTCCAAGCCTGGCTCTATGGATATATGAGAGCAAGACAAAAAGCGCTCATAGAAGCATGGTTCCCACTCTGGTTCCTCCACAAAGACCCTTTCCTTCACACCTGCTCCATAGTAGAGGAAACCCCCTCGGAGTAGTGCACCAACCCCCCATACCTGGCAGTCCCGCTGGCAACAGGGGTAACTTGAGTACCCTGGGGTGCCCAATTTTTATATTTCTTAGTTATTCTCTTAGTTTCACATATATTCAGTAATGTCTGTCCCCTGGTCAGCTAACCTCTATTAAATAAAAAGATATATTTATTTTATGCTTTTCCTGGTCTTTATCTGAATCCTAACCTTGGAGAAGTGTCAACAAGCTGGAAACGCCAATTCCACAGCTTGTATCAAAACCTGCCTCCGGAAGAAGTTCCCAATTACACTGGGGATTTTAAGCTCAAATTTGAACAGAAGAGTCAGGGCTATTTAAATATGCCTAGTGAGTTTCAAAAAGTGAGAATACCATAAGCCACTGGCAATATTGAGAATCAATCTACAGAACTTCATTCCAATTAAGCATGCAGGATTATATTAAATAAGCGAGTTATCTTCAAAATTTTAAAACTGGTGCTCACTCAAAACTGGTGACACTCTTTGAATGGATTCTTATAATCAAAATCTGGCAGAATCAGCAGATGAGAAAGTGACAACAAGATGAAAAATAGCGACAAATAAATCTTGGATTATTTTAATACCAGCTGCCAAGGATCTGAAGCGGGTGCCCCCTACTCCCTGGATCTTATCACAGTGGGGGAGCTTATGCAGATACAACCAGCCCAATTGATCTTAAATCTTCAAGCGTAAAAGCTATGCTGGAAGCCCTATATCAGGGTTTTAGGATTGGTACTTCACAAATCAATCCCTCCTTCAGCCTGTACTACTACCTTAAGGATCAGGCGCTCAAGATGGAGATATATATGAAGTAACACAATGCAACCATGGCATCTCTTGCCAAACGTCTCACAGACAGCCAAGCAACTAACAAATTCCTGGTTAACTTTGTCCAACCCTCAATTAAGCATACCCAGCGAATCATTTCTAGACAAAATCTGGAAATCATGGAAATCTACCATGTGCAAGGGGAGGAACAATCTTCCTGAAATGCTTTAGTGGACAAACTAAGTTCCAGTTTTGCTGAAGTCCAAAAGGCAATTGTGAATAATATGGGAATTGACAATGAAGCTCATGGGAGACTAAACACCCTCAAGGAGCTTCTAAACGAAGGAGTCCCTA
>JAKSZP010015010.1:0-58086 GCA_022478985.1 Massospora cicadina
TACACCACCAGTGTCCTCTACACATGAATAGAGCAAGGAAGGCAGAGCCAGATGTCAACCACACAGCAGTTTTATTGGGCTTTTACCAGTGGCAGAATGATAGCTGATATTATAAGCGAACACAGCAGTAGGTAGAAGGGCACTCCATACTGAGGGCCGATCCATTATCAATCTGCAGAATATGTTCACTAGGGTTCCATTGACTCGCTCCACCATCCCATTTGATTCCGGATGTTAGGGGGCAGTCAAAACCACGCAGATTGCCATCAACTCATACAACTTTGGCAGGATGTGTAAATTGAAATTGGTTCCAATGTCTGTTATAATGAACTGCAGGCAGCCGTGTTGCTGTATAACACACTCCATAATAAACTTGGCAGTGGTGACCGCTCCCAAGTCATTAATGTCCCAGGCCTCCACCCATTGATTAAATGATCAATGGTGATGTTTATTTACTTGAATCAATTGGCGCTAGTTGTCAGAGGTCCCACTACATCAATGGAAATGGTGTGCCAGGAGAACTGGGGTTTAACTAGCTGATTAATGTGTTCTTGCAGAATGGCTTTTCCACTTGAAACTGATGGCAACAACTAACCATTTACAATATTTTTTGATGCATGCTCTCCAAGTAGTAATGGGGTCACAAAATCTCCAACGTTTTCCGCAATCCTCCATGTCCTACAGCCCGATGAGAATCCATAATAATTGTGGGTCTAGATGAAGGTTTAGGGAAACTCAGTGTCGAGTCTCCAATCTGCTTATATAGTTCCCCCTCATGTAGAAAAGTATCCTTCCTGAGCCCATCTAATACCTTGATCACCTGCAGTGGCTCATCATGGTATTTGTTTGCCACCATCTTCTCATACATTTCAGCTAAATCCGCTGTGATAGCAACATTGGCAGCCAGAAAAGACATTCTGCAATTTTGATGTTTTACTCCCAGATGGTGTATAATATCAAAATTGTATGCCTGGAGCTTAAGTGCCCAACATGCAAGCCATCCTTCCAGTTCACGCAGATTCTGCAGCCAGTGCAAGGAAGCGCGATCCATCACTACTTGGAATCTTACCCCATGTAGATATACCTGAAACGTTTATAAGCATAGATCACCGCCAAACACTCCCACTCAGTCACAGTGTAGTTTTATTCGTGACAGTTTAAGCTTTGACTACAAAATGTGACAGGATGCTTTATGCCGTCATCATCCTTTGGGGACAATACTGCCCCTATAGCGGAGAGGGATGCATCCATTTGTACTATGAACTGTTTGTTGAAGCTGGGATATTGCGAAATGGGTGCGCTTGCTAATGCGGTTCACAACACATCAAAATTGTTCTGGCATCATTCCATCCAATTGAAAGAGGCATTTTTCTTTAACAACTCAAAAAGTGGGGCCCTGATGCAACTGAAATTGGGAATGAACCATCAATAGTACCTGACCATCCCCAGAAACACTTGAATATCCCGCTTATTACCTAGTCAAGCCTTCTTGCTTGAAGCTTCCACCTTTGCTGGATGTTGTTTAAGCCCATTTGAACCCATAATAAACCCGTGGTATTCTAATTGTTCTTTAAAGAAATGACACTTCCGAGGCTTGATTTTGATATTAGTGGTAATGAGGCGATGGAACACTTGTTCCATGTGGACAAGGTGCTCTGTAAACATCCGCAAGAACACATTGATATCACCGAGGTAAACTAAGTTGCAGGACAACTTCAAGTCACCTAAAATTGTATCAGGCATTCTAGAACATAGCTGGGGCGTTGCACGAACCTTGTGGCATGCAAGCTGGCTGGAATAACCCTTTAAAAGTGATGATAGCACATTTCTCCTGTTCAGCTGATGGCGAATCGATCTGCCAGTACCTGAGATCAGATCCATGGTGAAAAATAGTTTGCCCCACCAAATCGGTCTAATGCATTATCAATCTGAGGAAGAGGGTAGGGTTACTTCTTCATTATGGTATTGAGTTTATGATAGTCAATAACCACTCGATTAGAGCCATCCTTTTTCTTTACAATGAGCACAGGCGATGCCCACATACTGTTTGATGGTTCTAGCATCCCTTGCATGATAAGTTTATCCACCTCGCCTGAGACAACCTCTTCCACCACTTTTGATCATCTAATAGGTTGTGATTGAATGGGAGGGTGATCCCCCATATTTATCCGATGCACCATCCCTTGAGCGCACCCCAAATCATGATCATCTTGTGAAAAATTATCTCAATACTCTAAAATAATGCCATAGCCTTATCTTGCTGTTCCGCCAATAATCCAGTAAGTGCTTCCTGTGGAACCACTTTCAATATGCCAAACGATGAGCTTGTCAGTATTCTGAGATCCTCCCACGAGCTAAAATCTGAATACGGCGAACTTCCCCTATAGGAACTAATTGTAGGTAAGCCACCACTTGGTGCCGCTGTATTGTTATTATCTACTTCTGTAAATTTGCTAGCAGCACCTTCACCTCCACATTCCCAGGGAGCAGTAGCACTGGAGCCACATGTGGTTCAAGCTATGAGTGCTGGTGAGGCGTCATAATTTTCCCATAAAGCCCTTTAAGGACATCAATTTTGAGCTCAGTCCCTACTATGCACTGGTGTCCAGATAGTAGGCCCAAAGCGCTTGCTGTCCGAAGCAGAATCCTTTTGAACTCATAAATTTGGTTATGGAGGGCTCTGGTTTGCCACTTTATTCATTGATATCAAACAGGAATTACTCCATTGCTGTACGCTAGATTGATTTGACTATAGCAGAACGGATCTGTTGGGATTCCACAAAGTGTTAAAATAAATGGGGATCTGTAGTCCCATAATATTAAGAGTTTCCTCCATTATATTTATCACAACACCAAATTTCCTCATAAATGCCTCGCCAATTAACATGTCATAGTTGTTGTTTGGCAAAACCACCGCTGGAGCAGAAGCCCATACTGACCCAAATCGTAAAGGCAATGCGCTATATGCTCCTTCAGAAACAGTGCTAAGCATTCCCATGGTCCTGTATACTACACGATGGTCCACATCCGGTTTCAACAGAAGCTTAGCCATATCCTGGTAGAATCGATGTTCAGAGGGGCTCCCATATCTATGATAGTGCGAATCTTTGTGTTTTGAACAAAAATGTTGCAGTAAGTGTATTCTGAGTAAGAAGAACCATCAGTGTTTATTACGTGTACATCCAAGGACTTTGTGTTACTCAAAAAGGAGGAAATGCCCCTGATGACCTAAGGCTACTACTAGTGATTTTCTCCATCAGAATGGCTACGTTAACCCCTACTGAAGAGGCGACGTTCGTCAAAGGATCTGCATTGCTGGTGCCATTCTGCTCCAGGATCTGCCACGCATATGGCTTCTGCACATCCTGGAAGAACTCAGAGCTTTGGGGGAATTTTTCACTCTCTGAAACGGAAGCAGGGGTATCCAATGGAAGCTTTTGGTATAACAAATCATCCAATTGAGTTCCAAATTTTACACAAAGAGATGCTTGGAAGCCTTTAGAAACAATTGATTTGGACTTAGCGGAAGTAGAGCATCCTGTCTCAACTCCACTCAAGATTTTCCCTGCTTAATCTTCTCAGTTGGCATCGCATACACCTGTGGTTTGCTAGGGCAATTGCCCACATAATGCCCACTTTGTCCGCACTGGAAGCAAGTATTCATAAAAGGTTCATGTATATAGATTACAGCAGATGGACCGGTTTGAAAATTGACAGTATCGCTCTAAGGTCATGGATGAACCAGTGTAGCGTACATAGGCCAAAAAGGGTCCGCTGATTTTGTATGATGGATGAATATGTTCCAGCGGTTGATAGCTCAGTTGCTGCAGCCCATATCCTGAAGGGTTTGGTGCGGAGACAGCAGAGGTCTTTCAGGCTTCATTAGGAGCACTGATCGTGGTGGAGTGTCAATGTAAGTATTTAAAATTTGAATAAGTCCTGCATCTCCTACCAAAACATGAGGCATAGCGTTATGTAGTTCCCATTATGGTTTGACAGCTGCTGTCATAGCTATACCATCATCCTCGGTGGATAAAATGTTAGCTCTGAGTAGTACATGTGCTTCTGCAAAGAAACGTTCAGAAAATTCTATCTGGGTCTCATTTCGGTGAATTTTACAGTCAGGAAGTCAGCCTTTCAGTGGGCCATCTTGGCTACGCCCCCAAACAGCCAGAGAACAATCACTTTCACTTCTTCATAGGATACCAAGTTATTTGGAAGGTAGCAGGTAACTTGATCAGCTCTTTCCACATCTAGAGTGGACAGAAACAGTTTTGCTTTCCGCCAATCAGAAGCCCCTTCCACGGCAAATTTGAATCACTTAAAGTAACCATGTAGATTCCTGTCACAACTGAAGATAGGTAATTTCTCAATTTGAACAGCTTTGCCTTGCTCTAGGCTCCTGCTGCAAGGAGTAGGCGAATTGGATCCTGAGCGACTAAGGTAAGGACCCCCTTGTGAACTATCATACAGCCAGCTGGATGGAATCAAATCCATCAAAATGGACTCAGAAGAAGTAGTGTTACATGGGAGGTCCATTGCGACTTCCAAGGGATACTTATTGGCTCATTTATAGCATTCTTCTCCCAAATCGCCACTAATTGTACCACTTCCCCCAGCTCCAGCATGCTCCGCAAAAATGTTTGTTGATTAGCTGTTCCATTTTAACCATATAGCATCTACACCATCTATCCTGGAATTCTTGTTGCATTGTCTCATATTGATGTTACAACTCCTGATGGAAATCCCGCTCAACGTCCAGTTTCTGCTCCAATGCTTGTAGTTGCGAGAGGACATCTTCAAATATGTTCTGCAATTTGTTCATGCTGCCGGCTAGCATTACCTGCTTGTTGATTAGCGTCATTTATTTGGTTAAGGGGGGCGTCTTGTTCCTGTACCAATACATCTTTGGCCCTGTAAAAGGGTATCAAGCCATACTTTCATGTCCGCGTACTCTCTTGTCTCACTGATTGGAAGAGGAAAAGCTCAACTGCGCTCAGACTGGCCAACAACTTTCAGTTGTGTAAACCAATGGATTAGCTGGAGATATTTAGGGGACTTTGACCAAAGGATAAGCGCTTTATCTGTCATTTGCTGACTACTCCATTTAATGCGAAGTTGGGTTAATTCATCTGATATGGAACTGACATGATCCACCACTTACCGTTCCATCAGTGTTATTATTCCCTAAGCTGAGAAAATGCGGCTTCAAGTGCTTCCACCCATTCTGCTAGATATGTCATAAAGTGCTCAGTATTTCTTCCCAACGTTGGTAAATTCTGAATCCATTCTGCTGATAGGTCATGCCGATCCAACAGTTCTCTTATTACCTAGGGTAACTCTAGAATTAACTGTGGTATCAGATTATCCAACTAATGGTGGATGTCCCCAACACAATGGTCCATCTGTACCAGCACACCCTGCACCTCAAAAAAGAGCAATCAAAGCAGTCGAGCAGGAGGTGAGTATCAATTTTCTGTGCTTGAGTGAAAAGCATTACATCCCCAATCTCTATATTGTGGCGAGCCAGCACATGCAGTAGCTGGCAAATAGACAATTGCACAAAAGTGACTAGATACTCCTCAATTCCATGGGTACTAAGACACTGAGCCAACCCTGTTGTAGTCACGTCCAGATAGGACATGTACTAGGCATAGCAGTTTTCTTGGTCTTGTTAGTTATAAAACAAGATCAAGGCATGCAATATCGATGAATCCCCCCTCGGGTTGGGACCATCTAGTACTAAAAAAAGATCAAGGCATGCTCCCCACCTCATCTTTGTATAGTTGATACCCGTGCAACAGCCATTTCATAATATCCTGCAGCTGTTGAGGGGTCACATTTGTGGAGCGTCCTTGCTGGTCAGCCATCAACTCAGGGCAGTTTTCTAATTGCATATTGACTATAACTTCTTCATCACCTGGCTCAGTTACAGTAAACAATACTGGTTCATTGTTAGCTGCTTCCCAAGCTTCTTCAGCATAACGTGCGCAGAATCTGATCAAATTTTGCCATAACTAATGAGTGCTCATCATTTTATCCTAGCGTCAAGGAACTACAGTTGACCAGTGGCCCCCTGTAGTGAGCACCACTGTTAATTTTTGGCGTAAAGGCTTGATTCCGCCAAGTTAGTTTGCACAGGTTATTAGCCATTGAGAAACTAAATCGGACAATATGAAGATTGCTGACTTCAATAAAACTCAATAAACTATATTTGGAGCAATCGCCCTTTATTTGACCTTTATTAATCTTATACTAATTGTAGACTTATCTGCAACAACTTAAATAACAGTAAAAGACCTCCCGTTCAATCCTATTTATGACTTTTTAAATCTCAGTTCCTCAAGCTTGATGCATCCTCGGCTTGGTAGTCTCCTATTCATTTTCCCCTAAATAGAAGTTCTTAAATTATATTGAAATCTTGGCATAATTTCCTTCGATTCACCAGATGGTCAACACTTTAATTTTTTATTATTCATATACCTTTTCCATAAATCTTGAGACTCATCTTGATTCCCACTCTGATCTGCCAGTATGTGTAGAGTATCATTCAGTCATATCAATTTCCCAACAAACTCTATCATAGATTGATAAAACACTTAGATGGTTTCAACTATAGTTTTGATTGACAAAGTCAATTAATACTTCTCTTAGGGCATCAGATGATCAGAGAAAATTTTTGAGAAAATGGAAATATCATCAAGATACACCATAACAAATTACATATTGAGATCTTCTAAAGACCATCCATAGCTCTCTGGAAAGTTTTTGAAGCATTGCAGAGCCTATTAGACATCTGCATAAGCTCAAACAACCTTCATTAGCTAATAACACAGATTTGGCTCTATACTCTGGGGCCAATACTAATTTTCAGTATCTGTCAGACATTTTTCCTCCAGGCCTCATGATAAGAATGTCTTATGGAAAACTCGGCCAATAAGGGGAAATGTTGGAAATTTGCAAGTCCCCAATATTAATGAGATCAATATAAACTTAAATGACGATTTTTTCAGCTAAAAGACCCTGGCCAATTGTCAGTGGAATCCAACTAATCTGGGGTAACAGGATTTCAAATACTCTACAGGCAACTTAATTAATATCCAGCAGTCAGATTACTCTGATCATGAAGCATACCATGGGGCGTTCATCAGATGATACCCCCAGCCATGATCAGGTCCGTTCAAGCACCTATGCAGGAACCATCCCCATTTTATAGACGTGGCAGGGGTCCTCAAGGTGAAATAAGTTTATCAAATGGGAGTTGACTAAAAGTTATTAAATTTTTACCCATGGGTAGATCTTAGTTAAACCTAATTCCCCATCCATCGTTCCACCTAAGAAAAGCAAGCTTTCTGAGCTTCAATAGGCTAAATTCACATTTTCCCTATTTTGAAATTCCCCAGGCTATCCAAATGTTAAGCCTTAATACTTTAAACACTATATTAGATTTAATATATAGGAATCTCTTTTTTATCCCCGCAGCACATAATAAAAACCATAAAATCAAAAACCGCATTAGTATATAATTATTTTTTAATATAATGTTACTGGTGAAATAAGCTCCTCACTTATATTGTTGGATTCAAGGCTACCAGCACCAGCGAGCCTTTTCCAACCCTAAATCCAATAAATGGTGCTCACTACAGGGGATCATCTACACCACAAAACGTTGTAATAATGGAAGCTTTGGGTGTGGTAACCCTTCTAGCCTTTCCGTTAACATTAACCTTAGGCTAGCACTTATGTAACAACAGCTAGCCAGTGCTTTGTCTCACCTTGACAGGCTTAAGCAGCACACCTTTCAACGGCCAGTTATATAAAAAACCTCTTCAAGACAAGTTCATACCAGGTGAGGTCAATATTGCCTCCTTCCTCTATTTTTATGATTCTGGGATGGAAGGAGCAACTGACCAACAAAAAATCCAGTACATTATTCCCTGCTTAACCAATAAACTCAAGAAATAATGGTCCCTACCATGGTCAAACTCAGCACTTGGGCGGAGGTTAGGCAAGAGCTTTTTGATGAATTTGGCTCCAAGCAGAGTTTGCAACGGCAAAAACAGGCTTTTTTGTGCCTTAGTCTGAAAGAGGGAGAATCAGTTACCTCTTCTGTTGAGCTCTTCTATACTAAAGCTAAACCTCCATTGCTTGCCCAAATGCTCTCTATTGATGATTCAATTGCAGCTATTTTGGCTGTCTTAGCACCTCATCCCTCCTTGGTGATGCATCTCTCTTCTGTAAAGCGCACTTTTACAACTGTACGAGATATCAAGGAGGCCTTATTAGAGGTTGCTGATATCTATGAGCTTGACCCTACACAAGGGTATTTTAATCAAGCATATACTCCGATTAATTTAGCTTCTACTACAGCTGTTACCCTTTGGAAACCTGCTCTTGCAGAGTTGCCAGCACAAACTGATACTCCTTCCCTTAACAATAAGCAGATGTTGATGGCTGTGACAGGGCAGTGCTTTCTTTCGTCTTCAGTTCAAGATACTCAGTTGGTGAAAGCAGTTGTCCCTTTGCCTTGCCTATCTTCTTCAGAGAGTCCTTTTTAAGTAATTCCAAAGCTGGCTTCCAAGCTTAAACCCCTCTCTTGGGTCCCAATCGCTCCTATAAACAACGGGTTAAATGAATAGGTCACAAAGGCTAAACCGCTTGTTTTACAAAAGCTCCCAGCCAATGAATGACTCAAAGATGTTGAAGATAAAGCATCCACCTCTACGGTGCTATCCCCTTCAACATCTCATTCAGATAACTCTAGTCTGAAGTCTATCTCCTTGATGGAGTACCAACCTCTTGTTTTGAAGGTCGAAAATCGAGCTGTGGCAGTACCAACGCCTCCCCCAAAAGTTAATAAGGTGTAGGAACAACCCCAGTACATATCATTCCATAAGGGAAGTCCTAAATTTACCCCACCTTTATGGGACCCCTAACCTGCATTGATAACCCCTCTGACGACAATTCTGAAGGGGGTGATGAATATGTTGGTCATTACGTTCTGAGAGCCCTAGGTGAAGTGGAGATACCTGATCAATTGAAATCCAGAGAGAGTAAACTGGGCTTAGATCCCTCATCAAACTTATCTTTGGCAAGTAATAAGGGGTCTTGAGATTATTGACACTGCTAGTGACGCAGACCAGCTCATTGCCACATTTCTCCAATCTACCCAGTGTATGCTTACCCTGCAGATTATCCAGGATAAATACCCTGAAACTGCAAAACGCCTTGCCTCCATTTTCATCTAAAAAAGTTCCTCGCTCTTCCATCCTCCTTGGATGGTACTTCAAACTAAAGTGGAGGTCGTTGTAAATGGAGTTCAGGTTAAAGCTATCCTTGAAACTGGGTCCCCAGATTAACGTTGTGTCAACTAAGCTCATAAAGAAAATAAGCTGGCCCCTGACCTTGAATACACTCAAAAGTTTGACTTGGTGGGCCCAAACAACACCCACGACATTGAAGCTTACTCTTCTCTGCCCATACGGTTTAAAAAGCTTAGCTTATTGGCCCCAGTAGTGTCTTTAACCAATAATACTTACAATTTACTCATTAGAACACAAATTATGCTTGAATATGAAGGTGTTATTAATTTAAAGCAGAGCTATCTCTCCCTGCTTAGCTATGAGTAACCTCAGACTCTGTCTAATGAAGAGCTCAATAGAAAAAATTATGTTTTCACCGTTGAGTACCCCTCCTCAGCTTTATACCTGCATTACACCACGGCAGGACGTCATATAAAACTGTTGCCTCCATCAGTGGATGTCCTGGAGGGTATCCCTTTCTATGCTTCTAAAGAAGTAGTCATTAAGGCTGGGGAACAAAGGGTATTTGACACGAAGATTACCATGCAAATCCCCACAATTGCATACTGCACCTCATTAGCATAGAGGGAGTTAGTCCTTTAGAGCCCAGATTTTTGCCAGGCGTGTTAGACCCCGCCTATCATTGGCCTATTAACCTTTTGCTCAGGAATCTCACCAAAAAGGATATGGTGGTAAAAAAGCATCAGGAGATTGGAAGTGGCCTGCTGATACCCATTGAGGATATCAAGCAAGTCTACTGTATTGGGTCTATGGCAGATATGGAAATACTTGACAACCACTCTATATTTACCTTACCTTCTGTTCAGATCTCTGATGAACTAACCCATCTGAGCTGGATAAAATCCACTCCTTACTAGAGTCTACGGTGACATTTTCTCCAAATCCAACAATGACTTTGGGCATATGAATGGGTGGATGCATAAAATTGACGTTAGTGATGCTAAACTTGTTTGCTCCAAGCCTATTGCAAATTAAAAGTTGAGGAGCTACAGATGCGGATGGAGCTCAAACAGCTTTTAGATGCTGGATTTCTGGTGCCGTCACAAAGCCCTTGGTCATCCCCATTTTATTAATACAAAAGAAAAATGGAGGTCATCAGGTACTGATGGACTATCACAGATTAAACAATCTCACCAAGAAGGATGGTTATCCTATCCCTCACATTGATGACTCTCTGGTCCAACTCTCTGGGTCTAAATACTTCTCCGCCATGGACCTGGCTAGCGGTTATTGGAAAATGGACCTTTCTCCACAAGACCAGGAGAAATGTGCTTTTATTTTAAGTGAGGGTCTTTTCCACCCTACCTGACTGCCGCAAGTGTTGTGCAACGCGCCTGCCACTTTCCAGAGTGCAATGGATCATATCTTTCAGGATCTAAAATTAAGTTGTGTCATCATCTATCTTGATGATATTACAGTTTTCTCTAAAACTTTTAATGAACACCTCGCACATCCAAAGGAGGTCTTTTAACGCTTGCGGGCTTCTAATATCAATAAAAGCCCACTAAATGAACATTTTTCCAGAGGAAGCTGTATTTCCTTAAACACGCTATCTCAAAAGATGGGATACAACCGCTTTAAGATAAAGTTGAAGCAATATTCAAGAAGCCTGCGCCCAAAATCCTTTGTGACATCCAGGTATTCTTGGGTTTGATGGAGTATTACCATCAATTTATCCCAAAATTGGCTCAGCTCAGTGAGCCCTTGTCAGCTTCTTAACTAAGAACACCCCCCTCCATTGGGGTGCTGAACAAAAAGCCACCTTTGAGACCCTGAAGGCGCTCTTACAAAAAAGACCAATACTATGTCACCCTGACTACAGCAAACTTTTCATGTTTTTCACGGATGCCTCTGATTATGCTGTTGGAGCTGACTTGGCTCAATTGGATGAGTATGGAGTCGAACATCATGTGTCTTACTTTAGCAAAATCTTTATAAAAGCTGAGAGTAACTATATCGCCATGGATAAGGAGTGCTTGCTGTCCTGCTCGCTGTCACATACTACCAGCCATTCCTATATGGGACTCCCTTCAATGTGATTACAGACCACGCCACTCTAAAGTGGTTGCAGAATATGAAAGACCCCACAGGGCGGTTGGCTTGCTGGGCTCTGAAGCTCCAGAATTATGATATGACTATCAAGCATCTGGCAGGAACGCGCCACATGAATGTAGATGGGTTAACACAGTTTCACGTTATTCACTTAGACAATATTAAAGCTGAGAGGCTACATGATCTCCTCATGACTCCAGATGCAAGGGCGGATTAAGATGAACCCATACAAAAATGCTCGCTCAACACTGCCACAACACCAAGGTGGAAAATGGGAAGCTATATAAAAAGGTAGGAGTGAATTGGTTGCCCTATCTCTGGCCGTCAGAGAAAGTGACTGTCATTTTAGAGTCTCAAACATTACATGGGACACAGCGGGGTATGCAAAACATATGAGTGGGTGAAAAAAACAATACTACTGGGAGGGCATTATGGAAACCATAACCAAAGTTTTAGATTCATGTCTAACTTGTAAAAAAACAATCTAATTTCAAGGCCCAATATTAGTATCAACCAACGACGCCTCAAAAACCTTTCCACACCATAATTTAGGATAGGGTAGGTCCTCTCCCTCTGACCACATGTGGCAACTGCTATATCTTAGTTGGTATTGATCATTTCATCAAATGGGATGAAGCTGCATTTCTCCCCGCTCAGACTACTTAAGCCACGGCCACCTTTTTACACCAATACATTTTCACCTGGAATGGATGTCCCAAAGTTCTCCTATGTGATAATGGGAAAAGTTTACCTCTTGAGTGGTGAATCTCCTTGCCCCTCCATAAGAGCGCAACAACTCTTCTCAGCCCCCTATAACCCATCCACAAATGGTGCGTTAGAAAGGGTTAACAGAACCTTTTATTCCATACTCCGCAAAATGGCCAATTTAGACCCTATCCACAGGGATCTTTATTTGCTCAGTGCCCTCATGACCTATCAAATTAGTTATCATCACATTCTAAAATTTGTCCCCTTTCTGTGTGTTAAATGGCTGAGAATCTGGGGTCCAGCTCTTATAGCAAAAGAAAAATTCACATACAGAACTGACCCAGAGAAAGCCATGTAAAAGTTTGTCCAGCACATCGTTCAACTACAAGTGGATACTATGACTAACTTGGCCAAGATAGTCACAAGAAAAGCCAAAGCAGCTAATGAGTTCCATGTCCCTCTCCCTTCCTTCTGAGTTGCTGACTTGGTATTATATTATCACAAAGCATTACTCCTAGAAGCAGAAGGCTTGGTTTAATCTGAGAAGGGCCATTTTTAGCCACTTACAAGCGAGGGGGTGAGTACTCTATCAAATCCCTCACTTCTGGAGTCACCATTAATTGGGTACATGGCCACTTCCTACAGCCTTGTTCTCCCCTCAACATTCTTAAGGGGGCGATGTCAGACATTTGCCCTCCAGGCTTCATGATAAGAGTGTTTGGGACAAGCTCTGCCAATAAGGGGAAATGTCAGACATTTACAAGTCACCAATACTAATGAGATTGATATAAATTTAAATGATGATTTTGTCATCCAAAAGACTCTTGCTAATTCTTGGTGGATCCCCATTAATCAGGGTAACATGATTTCGAATACTCTTTGGGCAACTAAACCAATACCCAGCATTTGGACTACTCTGACCATGAAGCAGACCTTGTGGCGTCCATTGGATGGTACTCCACCAGCCATGAACAGGTCCATTCAAGCACCTACGTGGGGACCACCCCTTTTATAGGCGTGGCAGGGGTCCCAAAGGTGAAATAATTTTATCAAAATGGGGATTGACTAAAAGTTATTAAATTGTTACCCCATGGGTACATTAAAGCTAAGCCTAATTCCACATCCATCATTCTACCTAAGAGAAGCAAGTTTTCTGAGCTTCAATAGATTAAATTCACCTTTTCTTTAATTTGAAACTCCCCAAGCTATCCAAACGTTGAGACTCAGCGCTTTAAATACTATTTTTGATTTGATATATAGAATCTCTTTTTTATCCCCGCAGCACATAATAAAAACCATAAAACCAAAAACCGCTTTAGTATTTTTTAGTTTTCTATATTTTAATATAACTGGTGAAACAAGCTCCTCACTTATATTGTTGGACTCAAGGCTACCAGCACCAGCGAGCCTTTTTTCTAGCCCCAAATTCAACAGTATCAACTAACTAAATCCATTATGGAGAAAATTGAGCTCCATCCAACAGTCTCAAATAATTTTTAAATCTTTGTAAAAGGCAACTAATTTTTTTGTTAACTGAACTCAGGCACCAATTATTTAGCAATACACTGTATCCTCTAGAATTTCTTTTATACCAACAGAAGTAGAGAAGTCCATGGACTTTGAGAGGGCACTAATAAACCTGCCTAAAGTAGTTTAAGTTCAATGGTTACTTGATCTTCTTTTTATTCTAATCTTTCAATAAAGACGTGACATGAAAGGTGGAGCATCTCTGGTTTAACATGAGTTAATACTCCTTTCATCTTTCCATAATCATATTTAGCACAAGGTAAAAGATCAGCATACTCATCTAGTAACTTTTCTACCTGTGCTTTATGATTCTGGGGTAAGTCCCTTCCAATGGTAGCATAAACAGTATTGATTGATGGAGAAGCTCAATATAAAACTCACAAAGCCTACCAAAATCCTAGATTGAGTCAATCTTATTGATAGATGACATCCAAACATATGCAATATGCTATTGTCCCTATAGTTTGAGCTTGATCAATCAAGTTGGCCAATAGTACTGAGATTAAATCTGCATAAGCCAGCACAAGATTCTAGGAAAGAGTAAGATTCCTCTTACTGAGGGGTTTTAGTTTTCTTTTTCTATAATAAAGTATCTTTAGGAATCCAAATATGTACCTTAGTATCAACAATTATTTGAGATTTTGGGGGCACCACAACTGATTTTGGTAAATATAGCGACATCTCTTCCTTTACATCTGATACAGTTGATGGGGTTTAACTTGAAAACCTAATATGATACTAAATCAATTAAATTTTATTATTGGTTTCAAAAGACAAATTTAAAATTAAAGTTCTTTATTTTGATCTTGACTAGACTCAAACTTTTATGTTACTTTGTTGTAATTGGTATGACTGACCATCTGAGATAAAATATTTTTATATGTTTAATTTCATGTATCAACTAATAATTTAGATAATACTTGATCAGTTCTCAAGATTATGTTTTATTGGTCATGCTCTTATAAGTAGTTACCTAACATATCAAATTTTTGTTAATAAAATCTTAATTTTTACCAGCACAACTATTGTTCGCTTAAATTATAGACCACTGTCACTGTGACCTCAGTTACCATATCTATTTGAAGTTGGTCAACCTTGGGAAAAATATACCACACCAATTTTAGATAGGGAATGTGAATATATAATTAGTGACAAAGACACTTAGTTGTCATATTGACTCCTATTTTATTTTAACTCAGATTTCTAATTTCCCTGCATCAGTGTAAGATCATCAGTAATAGGGTCTCTATATAAGCTATAGCCATCTTCTAGAAAATTCAATTATAATTGGCGTAACGCACCTTTTTATGGAATGCCTAAGCCTTAGTTAGTACCTTCCTGACCCAAATTATTAATTAATTTTAGATACCATTTTCAAGTGAAGCTTAGAAACTATTGAAAGCACCAATGAGAGCTCTGATAGAAGGAGTATATCTGGAATGAATTGCCATATGTAGTGGGATTATTTCTAGAGAACTGTGATAGTTTACCCAAAAGATTACTTTATTGAGTCTTGAGCCACTGTCAGTATAAGATACTATAGTGTGCTCGCTTATATTATTGATAAAATACCAAACTTCAGTAAATAAGGCTTCTTTTATTTTTTTTTTGGCCAAGGTTACTGCATTCAAATAATACCTTGTGTTTTTTGGTGTACAACCTGTGTGCTTAAGATATGTTGGTTCTGCGCCAATCCAATATTTGGTGCTCACTACATGGATCACCACTTGTTTCCACAGGCATATTGGTATTAAGTATGGATTCTGACAACTCCGTTAAGGGCTACCACACAGTTGAGGTATCTCAACCCTCTTGCATAGTATTTGCTGACCATGAGGCCACATAAAATTATTCTGCTGAGATTAGTCAAGTATGAGCAGATCTTAATGATCACTCTGGCTTACTGTATGATATCATAATAGACCACAAGTCTCAAGTCAAAAAAATTAGTAAAGGGTACAAAGACCTCGATGCCACTTTAATAGCCTATATGGTTAAATGACTGTAGTAAATTCCTCCAATACCAATTTCTATCTGGAACTTGAATTTCTTACCTCTGGAACTTAAACTCAGGGATAAAAAGTAATGTCTCTAGTAAGTAAAAACATCTTTTTGAAAGCTTAATTTTTGGATGCTAGGCAAACAACTGTTAATCTGGAAATCACATTGCAGGCAGAAAAGCACCTTTTTTCTGAATTGATGAACCAATATAGTTTGTAAATCTAAAATGATCTGTGTAATTTCTAACAGGCCCAGGTTGCTCTGAAAACCCTTCTGATGGAACATGATAATGAGGGCAATGAGACATGGGTCTCATGTAACTTACCTGCTGTTTTTCCATCCATTCTGACCATTGAAGCTCCTTTGCACCCTGACACTATGGCAGATAAAAGACGTGTCATTTCTACTTCTTTTCTTTGTAACTAGGAAGTCAGATAGAAATAATGCAGGCCCTTGGGCCCTGTAGCCATAAAACTCCAATTGAGTTTAATCATGCTCTTTGTTAATAATTGAAAAAAGCGAACTTACACAATTTTCTTTATCACTTTCTGATTGGCATGGATGGAGCATCTCAGACCACTAAGTTATCAGCGGTGATAACTTGTTGAACTCCAAAATTAGGAGTTAGTTATGCTGAATTAAAGAAGGCTGGAGTGATTTATCTCAATATCATTGGTCTCCAAATAAAAAAAGTTTGGCGGGGCTGAAAAGATGACCATTTAGAAGATGGAATTTCTCATTATATATTTTATTAAAAATGAACCTATACAAATATTTGTTGCATTTTTATTTGGAGGAGCAGAAGTTATCTGTGGCTAACGTTTAAATTCATTTTTGGCGCCCAGATAGCTCTTCTTTATGACTTTAAGCTCTACAAGGTATTGTATTGGGTTCTAAAACCAATAAAGAATGAAGACAATGATATTAAACAAATGTGAATTATCTCTGCTGATGCGCTGTACTATTGAGGCGCCTAACAAAAGTCCTTAGAAGCCTTGCAGTTCCACCAATGGGCCATCTCCACAATAAAAGAATTAGCTCGTCATTTTAGTCCTCATTTTTATAGGTCTGATATTACTAAGATCATTTTTATCTTTGCAAAAACACTGAGGCATTATGTTAATTAATGTCCTAAACTGGGTTCTAAGCCCAGGTCTATCTTATAAACCACAAAATGAGGAAAACTTGGGAAAAGACAAGGCGGAGTAGAATAGGGATTTTCTACAACCGCCTCCTTTAAAACCTAATTGAGAAAAAATCCCCAATCTAATCTTTTATCAGATGGAAGGATGACAACATGCCCCACCTCTAGAAGTTCAGTGAGCTATAGTAGATGATGTGGTTGCAGCTGCCATCTGTTCATTGGAAGAATGTGAGGTCAAGTTGTCACAGAAAATAGTAGTGATGCTTTATATTCAATAGCTATAATAACAAGAGCATTATTTTGTCTCTGAAATATAATCAAGTTTAATGGGGTCCAAGTGGCAATATCTGCTGAAAGTTTTGAAAGTATTAAGCCCACGGATAGGCAAGAAGATCAGAATTATTTAAGTCAAAAGAACACTTTATATGTCCTTAGAATAAATCTGGTGGATACTTATTTTTCTAAAATGCACTTATACTTATTACTTCAGTTAATAAGCTCAAAGTCCATGCAATTGTTGACAGTGGGGCACCAGTTAACATTGTGTCCACTAAACTGAAAAAGAGACTGGGACTCATGCCAGATATAGATCGTTGGGAAATTTATGGTACCGCAGGCCCTCAGACCACTACTTTGAAGGAACATTCAGTGCGTTGCTGATGAATTTTGGCTCACTGGTAATATCTGCTCCTACCATTGCCTTCCCAAATCAAAACTATGACTATTTTATGCCTCTTCATTTATAAAACTTGTGAAATAAAGTTGATTAAGAGTAAAATTCTGGAAATCATTGACAAACTCTTCTTCTAGTTTAAATGTGTCAAGATTCTAATATAAAGGGTTGATAAGCCTGAAAAAGTCATGGCAGATTGGAGAGATTCCGTCAGCCATGATATTAGCTATTATTTTAGCGCCTTGAGTTGAGGCAATTTTGGGTCAGATTAGGGTTATTATTAGATTGTCTTCAAATAGGGTGATAAGACAATATTGACATTTGATGAATATCTTTTTTGTTCTCCTTAAACTAAGGCAATAGAGAATTAAATACCATAATCTTCTGGAACCAATGAAATAATTCAGATTTATTTATAAAGCTGAGAAAATGGTATCATCTGATGTCGCTGAGATTAAGCAAGATGATATGATGGAACAGAGGAGGTTGTTTGTAGTTTAGAGTGAGCGTAACAGCAAGAATCTTCTGTATAATAAAAAATAATAGTGTCATTTGGGGCAATAGATCCATTTCTTATTATATTATATTTTAAGTGTTTCTGAGGGCTGACAATCAGAATATTATCTTTCTGATTGCTTAGTGGGTTCTACAATGTGCAAAATCCCCTGGCGTATCTCAACAATCCACCAAAGTTATAACATTGGTGCGCATTACAGGGGGCCATTGAATAATCACCAAAAAAATTCTAAATCCGCAATCATGGTCTTCACCTGGGGGAATCATCCCAAACAGCTTCACTGTCTGTTACCGCAGAACTCAAACTTATTGTGGAAGCCGTGCTTAAAAAGCAGGAGGAACTGGACCATCTAGTACTAAAAAAAAGCAGGAGGAACTCCTTCAGTAACATAACAAAGTAATGACTCAACTTGAAAGTGCAGCTAATCAGCTGCGAATTCTTGGTCAGCAGAATAGGCAGCTTGCCAATTGATTGGATGATGCTAATGAACGTCTTCTCTGCATGGAGCAGAAGTTAACACCTACTGTTTACCCGCCTTGTCCCAATTGGGAAGCGGAAGAACAAGGGGGCGTGAAGAAAAGAATCTTTTTATGACAAATATGCGACTAGCATAATGGCTGTCCAGCCCGCTGAAAATCCCTACATTACCCTGAGAGCAGCTGGGCTTGCTGAGCTTGCCCTCATTGAAATTTCCAGTTATGGGGCACGGAAAAATCTGCAGTACACTTATAAGGCTCGCGGTATGAGTGGGAGGGGGAGATCAGCATTGAAAAGCTACCCCATTTGACCAAAATGGAAACATCCACATGTTCTTAAAATAATTTGAGTTTGCAGCGGAAAGAGCCTCCATTTAGAGGAAGGGTAATTTGCTGATATCACCCTTGGATGTTGGAAGCGCTGACCAAGTTACCTGCTACCTTCTGATAAGTTCCCTTACTTACCACAAATTGAAGGAAACCATGTTACAGTTATTTAGTGGTACTTCAAAGATGTCTCAGCATAAAGCTGAGTTTCTGACCATTGGGTTCCAACGTAATGATACCCTCACTGCATTTGCAGATCAATTTATGGCGGAAGCCCATGTGTTAATAAAAGCAGGCGTTCTAGCTGAAGCCAACATGTGCATTGCAATGACCTCTGCTGTGAAGCCATACCGTGAGATTTACAATGTCATTTCTCCAATTTTGGATGACGACATCCCCTTGCTAAAAATTGTTCAGTCCTTGCGCCATAGATCCGCTAATTTCCCTTACTCAATACAGAGCGGAAACACACCGCCGCCATAGCTAAATCCTCTTATTCTGGGGTTTTCTTCCAACCTGCCCCAATTCCACCTAGTAACCCCTGGCCTCATTATAATCATGTGCCCATCCCATGGCCGAGTTACCCCCAGAAGTTTGATTTCTGCTCCAGTCCTGCTTATGAAAGTCATCAGAAGCTTAACTACCAAACTGGCCCTACTTACGCCAAACGTTAGCAATAGTTCTAATGCCCTGGCTCTAGTTACACTAACTGTGAACAAAATTATTGGCCTGGTCCTTCTTAGGAGAATCAAGGATGTGCATCATATGTGTAAATTGTTTTTAATGTGGCCGCTTGAACATCTTGCCTGAAGTTGCCCCAACTGTCATGTTAATTACGTACAGCAGGACCAATAATACCAGGGAAAAGATGGGGCGGAGTAGAGATGGGACTCTCTACCTCCACTATTCCAACCTCAGACATCCCACCCGAACCAATTGTAGTATTTCCAGCTGATGTTCCTCAGTATGATGACAGTATTCTATATCATCATCCGGTTGAAAGAGTAATTATACTGACATGGGCACAAGCACAGTCCGCAGAAGAAGGACCTCAGGAGCAAATAAAGCCGTACGCTTGCAAAATGATCAACCAAGCTTCTTCAGACAAGCTAGATTCTGCCGTGGGGGCTCCCTTCCCTAAGGGATGTAAACGTTGCCATTCTGGTAGACGTTATTGTCAAAAATTACCCCAAAGTAGGTGAGGGAATTACCAGCTTTCTTGGGAAACGAGACCTCTTAAATGTCCACATATTAAACAGTCAATATTCCTCTTATACTGAATGTACCTACTGTGACATTGTTGTAGCAAAAACTCAGTTTCACGCTATTATAGATACGGGCGCTCCAGTAAACATAGTTTCCACCAAGTTGGTGTCGAAGCTGACACTAAAAACCTGATGTGGACCACTGTATGGTGTATGGTGACTGGTGGAGCAGAAAGAACCATCTCTGAGATATTGTACAGCACGCTACCATTGCAGTTTGGGTCCATTGTAATTGTAGCTTTGGCAATCATGCTACCAAAAGAAAATTATGATTTGCTAATTGTAACTGCTTTCCTGTGACATTTCAGGCTGTTGTTTTATGACAGAAGAGACATTTGAAATTTTGGGGCAGTGGATCACAATTTACTTTACCTCCAGCGGAGTACCAAAGGATCCAGTAAACATGCGACATATCAACTTGGCCTATAGTGATGGAGTGGTTCCAGTTTGCTACCATCAACTAGAGGGAAAACTCATGCCCTTCCCCAGCAGGTATATGAATATCAAGGGCTGCCGCTCAGAACTTCTGCCTATATCCACCCCCTCTGGACACCAAGTAATAAAAAACACAGATGTAGAGGTGGAAGTGCCAGCTGGGTTATAAAGGGAGATTGTGGCCCTTATCAGCAGTTGCAGTTTGAGCACCATGTGGCTCCAGGCATTATTCTTCCAGGTCATGGGGAGACTAAGGTATTGTTAGCGATTCTGAAGCATGAACCAATACAAATCCGTTAGCACCGAAATACTGGCGTTTTTAAATATGATTCAGTGGAGGAGGTCCTTCAGATTCATGAGTTTGGGTCACTGAATAAATTTGGATACCCCTTCAACTTCAACTCGATGTATTGATGGTGGTACTGCGCAAAAAATCTAACGGGGTTATTTGAAGATCAGAAAGATTGGACAATAGCTTTATTACAAATATAATGAGATCTTTGCTTTAGACGACCACTATTAGGGGTGCGCGCTGGGAGTGGTCCATTGATTGGACACTGGGGATCATCCCCCATCAGATCTTAGCAGATCCACCAGTCTAGGGCAGTAGAGGAAGTAGTAACTGAGGAGATTAATAATCTGCTCGGACAAGGGATGCTCAAACCATCAAAGAGTCTGTGGACTTCACCCGTTCTAATTGTCAAAAAGAAGGATGGTACCAACTGGGTAGTAATAGACTACCGGAAGCTCAACAGCTTTACTAAAAAGGACTCATATCCCTTGCCACAAATTGACAATGTCTTGAATTGATTGGGAGGAGCACGTTACCTCTCAGTGATGGATTTAATAACCAGTTATTGGAAAATTGAGTTGCCTGTGGTGTAGCAGGAGAAATGCACCATTATAACGTCCAAGGGGTTTTTCTAACTGACGTATGCCTCAAGAGCTATGTAATTCCCCAGCTACGTTTCAGCGGGCCATGGATATTATTCTCGGCGACCTAAAGATGTCATGCGTTTTGTGTACCTTGGCTTAAAAATTTCTTTTTGCACACCTTCTCCGAGCATCTGACCCGTCTGGAGGAGGTTATCTGATGACTTGCAAAGGCCAACATCATGATTAAGCCCCATAAATTTAATTTCTTTAAGGACCAGGTGGAGTACCTTGAGTTTGTGGTGATGCGACTGGGCTGAGGCCCCAACCAGCCAAGGTGGAGGCTATCCAGAAGATGACTAGCCAAGCAGTAAACGTGATATACAAGTATTTTTGGGTTAGTTGGCTATTAACACCGCTTTAAACCCAATTTCAGTTTTATTGGAGGCCTCTGTTTGAGTTATTAAGGAATGATGCCCATATGAATGGATGGAACACCACCAATGCTCATTCAATTTACTTCAGTGCTAATCAGTGTGCCAGTGCATCTCTACCCTAATTTCAATAGAGAGTTCATTGTTCATATGGATGCGTCATTTTCCGCTATTGGGGCGGTCCTATCCCAGAAGGATGATGAAGGGTAGGAGCACCCAGTGGCGTACTGTAGTCAAAGCCTTAATTGCCATGAACGTAATTACACGGTTACTGAGCATGAGTGCTTAGTGGTAATATATGTGCATAAGCAATTTAGGGTGTATTTGCATGGAGTGAGGTTTAAAGTCATAACGGATCATACTTTGTTACACAAGTTGCATAACATCAAGGGGCCTGAAGGGCGCCTAGCCCTAAGGCCCTCAAACTGAATGCTTACTTGTTTGAGATCCTCCACCAACCAGGTAAAAACACCAGAACGCCAATTGCTTGTTAATATTGCCAACCATTGCTGTTACTTCAGATCTGATTGTCATAATATTTGAAAAGTGCTCAGCGGAAAGTATAACAATGAATAGCCTCAATATATCAAAGTATTAGATGGAATAAAGGCCAATATGTTCCAGGAGGGTGTCGAGTTGTTTAAGCAGATGGGGACACTACGGTGAATATCCCTTAGGCCTTCCGCCTGACCAAACATTATAATAAGCGCACACTGAGCAGTTGAACATGGTGGAGTGCACAAAATTCTAGAATTGTTGCGACCTCAGTACTACTAGTAAAGCATGCAGTTTGATGTGCTCAAAACCATTTCCTGCTGCCACCAGTTCCAAGTGGAAAAGCTGTTCCACCAGAAGACCTCGCACTGGTTAGTGAAACCCTATTTTGCTTAGCATATGGTTTACCTTGATGTCGTTGGTCCTCTGCCAACAGGATCTAACCAGTCTAAGTACATTATGGTGGCAATAGAAGTTTGACCAGGTGGGTTGAAGCGCGAGCAATACAGGATTTGGGGAGGTCACAGTGGCCAGGTTTGTAATGGAATGTAGCATCCAGAGACACAGCTGCCCTCAGTTGATCCTTACTGACAACAGCACTAACTTCACTTCAAATATTTTTTCAAAGCTAAATAAGCTGATGGGCATCCATGGGGTTCTGATGACCCCATACCACCCTGAGTCTAATGGGATGGTTGAGCGAGTTAATGTGACCTTGAGGAACATAATTTGGAAATTGGTAACAGGTCAAATCTCTAATTGGAGTTCCCTGCTTTCCACTGCCATTTTTGCCTATAATACAGCTACCATTCTACCATGGGGAAGAGCCCCTTTCAATTACTATAAAGCTGACATTAAGGTCTTCCAGCATTGCTCTATTTGTGCGTATAAGACACCGGCGGAATGGATCCACAACATTATTTGACTAACTTAGCCAATATGTTAATAAAATTGAAAACTGAAGCATACTCATTCAGTTAAGTCAAGAAAATCAAGAATCAGGGTGCTGATCAGGTATAACGGAGCAGGTTAGCTCAGTTCAAGGAGGGGGACATGGTTTTGTTCTATTGTCAGCAAAGGTTCAGTTGGAAGCAAAAATTGTCCAGCATCTGGATTAGTCCATTTGAAGTCATTGAGAAAACAGGGGTTGACTCCTATACTATTAAGGACCCCACAAGCGGTCAGAAAAATAACTAAGTGCATGCAAAGTTCCTTCAGCCATATAAGCAATAGGAGCCTTATTGTCCAGACAAGGGGGTAATGTCAAGATTCTTATATGACTAATTGATAAGCCTGAAATAGCTACAACATATTGGCGAGATTCCGCTGGCCATGCTATTAGTTACAATCATTTGAGCGCCTTGATTTGAGGCAACTTTAGGTTGGATTTGGGTTATTATTGGACATTTAAAAATATGGCGATAATGCGATATCAACATTAGATGAACATTGATTATGATCACCATGAACTAAGGCAATAGAGAATTAAATACCATAATCTTCTGGAACCATTGAAATATAGCGGATTGATTACTAAGCCAAAAGATGGTATCATCTGAAGTCACTGAGATTGTAGCAAGATGAGACAATGGAAGAGAGGAGGTTGTTAATAGTTTAGAGTGAGCGGAACAGCGAGAATCTGCTGTATATTTTATTAAATAAAATAAAGTGTCATTTGGGACAATAGCTCCATTTCTTATTATATTATATATTAAGTGTGTCTGATGACAAAATGATCTTCATATCATTTGTCTGATTTCTCAGTGGGTTCTACCCTGTACAAAATCCCCAGGCGTATCTCAAAGTTTCCGCTGAAGCTATAAAAAATGGAAGGATAAGGCCCTGGCGCCTTGAAATTAGGGGTTTGTTAACCTCACGTTCAAGTATGGCATAGTGCAATAAGATATCAACAGCTTTGTGGCTGTATCCAGAAGTCTCTAATCAGATTGTGGAATCTAAGGGTATTCTATTACATGCTAATTGTAACCTAACCATTTTAATGGGTCATCAAATTATTATGTGAACTGAAATTAATAAAAATCCCAAAGTTTTTATAAGTAGATATTTATGCCAATTTGTTGTTTTAACTTAGAACCAGTTGATTTTCTTTGGATTATCCTTCCAGACCATGGCAAAGTTCAGGTACTACTAGACAACCTATATATCTACCCTATTCAGATCAAGCGACATTAGATTGTTTCTTATGTGCATCTGTTATTAGTCAAAGAAGTCCAGAATGTTTATGATTTTAACCACTTTGATGAACTAAGCCTTATCAACAATAATGAGTAATCTTTTTGCTCTTTAGAACCTTTGTTAGACCTTTCAGGCTTAACAGAGGAGAAGGGATCACACTCTAGCCCTTTTTAAATAGTACAGCTTTATTTTTTGCAAAAGATAACTGTGATTTATGTTTTGTGCATGATGTGCTACACCATGTTAATACTAGTAATCATCCACCATTTTGCCTCCATCCTATTAGATGTCCAAAGGTGGCAGAAGAAGTTGTGAATTTATAAATTTCTCAGCTAGTGAACCACGGAATGTTGGTTTCCTCCAGGAGTCCTTAGGCCTCCTTGATGTTAATTATCAAGAAGGATGATTCTAATATCATGGTAATGGACTACCAAAAGCTTAATAGTATTAACAAAAAAGAAACCTACCCTTTACCACTTATTGAGGATGCGCTATATTGCTTGGGCGGCATACATTATTTTTCAGCAATGATTTTAATTTCTTGATGCTGTCATAATGAGCTACCCAAGAAAAAGGCGGGAAAAGTATACCATGATGATGGCTTAGGGTTTCTACCAACCTACAAGAATGCTACAGGGGCTGTACAATGTTCCATGGCCTCTCATAAGGCTATGAATAGTATCCTCAGCAATTTAAAATTTTCCTGTGTTCTCATTTATTTAAATGATATCAACGTTTTCTCTTGAATATTTACCAACATCTGCATCATTTGAAAAAATCTCCCACTGTTTTAACAAGGTTTTTTTATTTAACTGAGGTAAGCTGACCAGGGGATGGACATTACCGAACTAAAAATTAAAATCATGAAAAAATTAACGATTCAAACAAAACGCCCAAAATGGATGGATCAATTGAATCATAGCTAACAAATATCCAACCAGGTGGGTAGCAAATACTGCTATCCCTCCATGGTGGACGGGGAGGGGGATTGGGGGGCTTGTCTTTGGCCGCATCCATCTCATCCCAGAGTAGGGTGCATGTTAAGGCAGATAGTTAGGGTGTGGGGGCATCAGCGGCATGGGGTTCAATATCCTTGATGACTGGAACTTCCAAATAGTTGCCAGCCATCATAATGCCAACAATGTATTTGGCCAAAGCGTCTTCATCTTTGAGGCGGGCGTCTGAGAGTTTAACGAATGTGGCAATGTTGGTTCAGGTTATTTTTGCTTTCAGATTCTGTTCTACTTTTACCACGTTCTGGATGGCTTCAGTGACGTTTTTGTGTAAAGTTTTCATATTGATCTTACTTTGTGTAGTAAGATCTTTTGGAATAACAGGAGGTGGAATTCCTCCTGCGAGTGCAGCCACAGTTTTGGTGGCAGCTTTGCAGAGCGGATGGCAATCTGGTGTGGCAGCTGCTTATACTGCAAGCTGGTGGTCACTGTAAAACGGTTTGGCGTTAGGTTGTGGGACATATTTCTGAGGCAAATATTTTGCATCCCATTCTGCGTTACAGAGCCGCCTGACTTGCAATGACGGTTCTTTAATGATGTTACCTGATTCGTCAATTCCAACCAATAATTTCCATGAATTTTGGTTGAATTGGATTGGGGAATTAGCGTACAGTTGAGGTTTGCTCAATTTGTTTGTGGACACATGGGATTGAACTGGAGTCTAATCTGATGTTTGATTGGAAGAATTATTTATGACATTGGGGTGGGGAGGAGGCTAATTGGTGGCTGCAGGTGCAGCTGCTGCATCAGGCTTTTGGGGTGGAGGAGGTAGGATTGTGCCCCATACCTGAAATTGTACAGAGTGGGCATCGGATTGGAGGTCAGCAGATGAGTCATCCGATCCATCTGTTGTGGTTGAGTAGGGGCATTTACGTTTTGAGTGGTCTAACTCAAAACATGATGGACAGATTGTCCACCCACCCTTGACGTGGGCCCAAAATGGATGGTCAGGCGCTGAGGGAATAATGGTGCACAGCCAAATTGCCACCACAATTTTATTAAATTCAGGGCTTATCATGGCATATGCCTGAGGCCCAGCAAGTCGTATGGCCCCATTTGGGGCCACAAATTGTAGGATGGGGTTGGAGCCATAGGCTGAAAAACCGGCCATCAGCTCCTGGTGGAGCACTTCAGGGGGGAGGTGGGTAGGCAGGCCAGAAAACTGGACCACCAAAGTGGTGTCCACTAGGAGCCAAGTCCAAGTTGTGGGGGAGGGGTGCCCTGGAATACCAGGGGCACAGTTGCTGCAGTGACAGCATTGGCTTCACAGGTGAAGCTGAGGTCAAAATACCCCTTGTAGGGGTGGAAATCGATAAATCTGGCGGGTATCATCACTGCCTGTGCCATTTTGATAATGGCTTGGTCATGGTATGGGAATAGTTTCCCATATTCAACCCTTAGGCCATACCACATGTTGCTCCAGGGGAGCACTAGGGGGCAGCGTGGTACTGCTTGGGTACAAGCAAGGTGGGTGTCCAGGTCCTTGGGCAGAACGAATCAGCCCATGGGTTTGGAATGACTGGGTGAACCAGTCCTAGTGCGTTTTCCTGCTGGATGAAAAATGGTGGGGGGAGTTTCGCCGCTGCCCCACGCTGGAGCAGCCAGCGGAGAATCTGAGGACATCAGAGCAAAACTACTACGAGCAAATATGATTTGATTTTAAATTCATGTAATTTGGCTCAGAAAGTTACGTTAAGCGGAAAGAGAGTTTGTTTTAACAAGGTTAATCTTAAGATCAAGCCAAACAAATGCAATTTTTTCTGTGAGAGGTTAGATTATCTGGGGTTCACTAGCGATAAGCATGGCTTGTGGCCCCTTTTGGCAAAGTTTGAAGTTATTGAATGCATGGTGCAACTGAGTAGTAATCATGACGTTAAAGTATCGTGGAATGATTAGCTATTACTGATAGTTCATATAAAATTTTACCAAGATGTGTAAACCTCTATTTCACCTCCTTAATAAATGGTGTACCATATGGGTGGACTGGGAATTGTCAGCTGGCCTTTTATAAACTAAAACTTTACCTTTTTAAGCGTCACTGTTGATGCACCATAATTTTTAAAAGCCATTTATAATCTAATGGATGCTTCTCTCACTGACATTGGATATTGTGTTATCTCAAGTTGATTTAAACTAAATTGATCATCCCATAACTTAATGTAGCCAAACCCTGGACATTCATGAACGGAACTATATGGTAACTGAGAAAAAGTGCCTGGCGTTTATCTATACATGTAAACAATTACAGGTTTATGTCTATAGATTACATTTCACCTTACTAAATGACCATGTATCCCTTCGTTGGTTATGGACTCTGAAGGAGCTAAAAGAGCAGATGGCTATATGGTCTTCAAATATAAGCCTGTGTTTTTAAAATCAACACATAATCAGCATAAAGCATCAAAACGCCAATGGCTTGCCTCCCCTGTCCACTGTGACCTTGGTGGCCAATGAAAGTAATAAATTATATAATGAGACGCTAGCCCAAAAATATTCTAACAATTAGTGGAAGATCTTCATACCTTAGAAAGTTTATGGAAAAACACAGTTGCAAAAATGAAAAGCTTTAAAAAGAATTCAACATTACAAATATTAGATACCCCAACCAATGGAACAAACCGATACTATTATCAAGATGCATAAGGTGACGGGTCATGGCAGTTTTATGAAAATGATTCAACCAATTGAAACAGAGCCATTATTTAGATCAATGCATTTTGATGTTCACGAGACCCTTTAATGTTGTAAAGAATGCCAAGTGGAAGGACTTTACCAAAAAGCCACCTCACATCAATTGGAAAACAAAACTATGCTTGGAATACTATTTTTATTAATGTTGTGAGCCCTCTGGCCAATATGTCTGGTCAATTTAGGTACATAATCTTGGTAATTAAACACCGCATTGAATGGGTAGAGGCAAAGTGGTTATGGACTTAAGGGCTACTGCAATGGCTAAGTTTATCTTAAAGGATAATTATTGACATGGGTGCCCATAGTTTTGTTGATAGAAAATAGAACTAACTTCATATCCCAGATAGTTTCAAGTCCTAATGACTTGATGGGTATACACAGGGTACTTTCTACGCCCTATCACACTTAGACCAACATCACTATGGAAAGAGTAAACAGTACCCTAGTTAAAATTTTATTTAAAAATAATTATGGCGAAAACATCCTTCTGGAACATTTTCTTGCCTTCCGCTGTTTTTACTTATAATGTCTTATCTTTGGCCACGAGTACTTCCTTGTTATCTTTACTTCATGGTAAAAACTGGCACTTCTCCTATTCTATATTCTTGCGATATTCAAACATATATGAATCCTTAATAAATGAACCTCTGTCAAAGATTTCAATCAACCTACAATTTTCTGGATATTCTAGTGCGCTGGTTCATATAAGAAGATTTTGTGAATGTGATAAAAAGGCCAACGGCCTTTAACCCACTTTTCTGTAGGTGAACTAGTATTGTACCAAGATAACATGTATTTGGATGTACTAACAAGCTGAAGCACATATGGAAGGGGCCTTTTGAGATCTTTGAGAAGACATTTACTGATGCCTTCACTCCAAAAATCCTGTTAAAGGTTACCTATTGCCTGGGCGCACGCTAATTTATTTATAAATATCAGCATAGTTCTAAGCCAAAGGCCCAGAGTTTCTAAGGAGTTGGTTGGCCCCCACACATCTTTATTTTTGATGTTTGGTCAAGTGGGGGAAAGTGTTATAATTGGTCTGACCAACCATCCAGGATTATTTTTTATTTATCTAATTTTATTTTGTATCTATCTTTTGGATAGTGGATTAAATTGTTACTTTATAACTATATCCTTAAGTCATGCTTTCATAAGTAGTTTTAAAACTAAATTCTAATAATAATTGAATCCTTAATCCCACTAGCGCATTTTTGCTCATCTAAAGTATGGACCACTGACACCATGACCTCAGTTTCCTTATCGCCTCCTATTTTATTTTAGCTCTAATTCCTACTATGCCTCACGTCATCATAAAATCATTGTTAATAGGGTCCCTATATATTGTGATTATCCGCTAATAATTTGATCACATTTGGTGTATTGCCCCTTTTCATGGAAATGCACTGAGCCCTAGTTATTCTCCTTCCTAACCCAATTCTTTATTACAATTTATACTACCATTCTTAAATGCTGCTTAGTAACTATGGAAAGCACCAATGAGAACTATGGTAGAAGGACATATCTGGTTGGGATTGGCATCTGTAAGGAAGTTTTTCTTGGAAAAATTTTGAGATTCTTTAAAAGATTACTTGAGTAAGCACTTGAGCCACTGGTATTACATGATACTAAAAAGTGCTTTTCATATGCTATTATATAAAATCCTATTTCTGTAATTAGGGTTTCTTTTATCATTTTTTACAATATTACTGTCTTCAAACAATACTTTGTGTTTTTAATGGTGTATAACCTGTGCTTTTGAAATATGAAGCCTTTGCGCTCATTTCAACATACTTGGTGTTCAAGGAGGGAAAGACATCCTTAATAGTAATGTATTATTGCGGAATACTCCTACAAGAATTAAGTCCATAAAAATGACATAACAAAATTATCGAAGGCTACAGTTAGGGCAAAAAATGATAGTTTCTCAGATTTTATAGGAAGAGATGAGTATGCTCATATTGAATGGGTATAAGTAGGACTGGCAGTACCATACTTCATTTAATGAGGAAGTTCTATAGCAGTTTTGATTTCTTTAATAATATAAAAGGTGTAATCTTGACAGTAGAAACACTATCAATTATAGACCTAATGGATATCTTCTATACCTTGACTGAAAGCTCAAGCAATCATACTTCCAAATTGTGATGGCATGGTCAAACGCACAGGTAATTCAGCCAAAGAAGGATAAGAAGAGGTAAAAGCTTTCTTACCTTCTGTTATGGCTTCTTAGACTATTAGATGAGGTTCATATTTAAATTTTAAATTTATTGCAGGGAAGGCTGACCATGGGATGGACACTTCCGAATATGACTCAGGAAAGACAAACTTAGTACCGGGGGAGGCACCCCAAAGAAGCGATGCTATCTCTTGTTGCCAGCGGGAACGCCGCTTATGGGGAGGGGGAGGGAACGTGTGAAGGGGCCGTAGCCACTATTGAGCACGTGTGGAGGAAGGGGTCTGATTTGATGAACCAGACTGGGAACCAGGAGGAGACCAGCTGTCGGCGATGTGGTGGGAGGTATCCAAACATCCATGCTTGAAAGTGGTCCACCAAATGAGACCGGAATCTGTGGACAGCTTCTGAGAGGGTGGGGATGGAGCCAGCGATGACATCCAAGACAATCGTGTGGATAGTCCACATGGCGATTGCAACCACCAGAGCACGGAGGGAGGGTGGAAGGGGGGAGGCCATTGATGAAGCAAACATATCTCTTGACAGACTGAAGGGATGCGTTTGATCCTGGCCCAGCAGACGTTGAACTTCGCGCCTTATCACTTTAGAGGTGGGCACTTCTCCAGGCGGTGGAACAGCGTTCCATACTGGCCACACACGACACAGGATGAGTGTAAAGCGTTAGAGCGCTCAGCTGTATGATACACCCGCCTCAGGCAGCGCCACACATGGGAGAGGACTTGAGGCTGCAACAGAAGATGGTGTGCGTATTTCCAGATAGTCTTTTGGGTCTCAGTGGAATAAGGGATGTCCATCATGTCCAGGTAGTCCACCCTGGATAGGACATGGGGTCGAATGGGAATCACGCTATCATGGATGGGTAGCCCCTGTACCTCTTGTGTGAACTGAGGAGAGGGGCGGCCTCTTCATGTTGTATGTCCACTAATACGAATTCTCCACTCTGCACTTCGCATGGAGAGTAGGATTCGTTTGTAGTGGGTTTTAGTCCCGTGAGGACCTGTGGCCGATGTGTGTGATGCGAGGTATTTCATCAGGGAGTGGGGGTTTGATGGATTGTTGAGGCCCAAGGCTCAGGAGAAGTTGGAGCGGGCTGCGCGGGACCAGTGTTGGGATGGGAGTGTAGGAGCGGTGACGGCCGCGATCCAGGTGCCCAGGATCTTGGCAGCATGGGCTTTGAAGTCAAGCAGGCCCATGCCACCTTGATGATGAGGGCCAAACATGACCTCTAGCCATACTGGTGGAGGGCGGCCTGACCAAAGCCATCCTTGCAGCAAAGCATACAGGGATTTGAAGAAGCTTGGTGAGAAAGGGATGGCGTGGGCTCTAAACCAGACTTTGGATAGGAGCATAGAGTTGGCAAGAACAACCCTGCCAGTGAGGGTAGTAGGGTGGGCTCTGAGAGAGGCGATTTGCTTCGTCACGTTGTCCAGTATATGGCACTCCATTACTGCTGACGCATATCTGCCTGCCTCTATCCACACGCCCAGATGGCGCACCGGTCCTATGGTAGGACATGGCATAAAGGGGAGCACCAGTGGAGCGGTGTGTGTTGAGTTAGTAAGGCGTGGACGTGGGCGAGCAGATGGGTTAGGTTGGGAAATAATTGCTGGGGCCCAGCAGTTCTGAAACCGACCAAGGAGGATTATTTCAGTTTTGGAGGCGTTCAGTGCCGCGTTGCTTACCCGGGAATATTCCTGGATGAGGGCTTCAAGCGCGCGTGCATCTTTGTTATTAGACACCCCCACTACGCAATCATCTGCAAATGCCATCATCTTGACTGGGGTTTGGCCTGGCACATGGACCCCAGTGAGTTGGGCATTCACATTTCGCAGTAGTGGGTCAAGGCTGAAGTTGTATAAGAGTGGGCTACAGGGTCCCCTTGTTGCAAGCCCCTTTGAGGGCGGACTACTTCCGTTAGGAAGCCTGGGCCATGCACTGCCATTGTCACAGATTCTGTGAGCAGCATTACCCAGTTTATGAAGCGGGGGGGTAGGCGAAATTGATGGAGGCAGGCCCTAAGGTATACCAAGTTTACTTTATCATAGGACTTCTGTTGGTCCAAGAATGCAAGTTCCCCAGAGGCTGTGGACTGGCATACATTAGCCACAGAGTGCACGTTATCCCAAATTGACCTTCTGGGGATGAAACCAAATTGTTCTGGGGAGATGGTGGCAGATGCTACAGTCCCTAAACGGTTAGCCATGATTTTTGTTAAAATTTTGGTGTCTGTGTTTGTTAGAGAAATGGGGCGCCAGTTGGCTAAGTCAAGCTTATCCCCTTTCTTGAAGAGTGTGACAGTAAAGGCCTCATGTCCTTCTGGTAGGAGGCGCGTTTCCAACAGGCTTTGGTCAAGTGAGGCTAGCAGCAATGGGGATATATATTTAAAATATTTTTTGTAGAACTCATATGGAATGCCATCTGGGCCTGGGCATTTTCAGTTTGGTGCACCACGAATGGCTGTCCATAATTCGTTCAGAGTAATTAATTTCATTATTTCCAGGTATCAGAATATGGTGCAGATATGAGCTCAGTCGAGAAGTTCCGCCATTTCAGCCAGCTGAATTGGTTCAGCTCGGTATAACTTGGAGTAATATTTTTGCATTTTGATTGCCACTTCGGCCAGTGTGTCCACAATGGAATTATCTGATCTTTGCACCTGTGTGCAGGCCACGCTCTGGCGTGGTGCGAAAATTTTTAAAAAAAAGTATGCGGTGCACTTGTCACCTTTAATGATGCGTGTGGCCCTGTATTAGACAAACCTGATGTTTGTGTTGCCTTTCAAGTGCGTTGAGGTGGGCAGCTGCCTCTGCCCACTTCTGGCCCCATGCAGGGCTGTATCCTGTGGCTGGAATATTGGACTCCAAGTGGGCCAATTCTGCCAGAGCGCGCGAGATAACCGCTGATGTGGCTCGTGAGCATCTGGAGGAGAGATGGCGATAGTGGTGGATGGTGTCCTCTTTGAAAGTTGCCCATGTGGAAATGGGGTCCGCGCAAAACAGTGCAACAAACAATTTTTCCAAAGTTGCCTCTTCCCTTCACGTGGAAAATCCTGGTGACGCGAGCTCGGGGGGGCAGATTTTTCGCCAATGTGGGGCCTTTGCAACTGTGGCAGGTAAGTGGTAGGTTATCAAGACCAGTCAGTGGTTGGAGAATTCTATTTTCTTTGTTTTGAAGTGGGAGATGTGGGGTTGGAATTTCGCCGGCATTAGTATAAGGTTGATGCGGGTCTTGGACCTTAATTGGCCGTTGTGGATGTGGGGACACATCATATTTGAGCAGTGGGGCATGTCGCGGCAGCGCATCTATTAACCCAAGGGTGGTTTTAGAACGCGTAGTTCTACATGACCCCGTGGGGCGTGAGGTGAGGGTGGCCACCGGTCTGTTGGTGAGGTTATCCAACAGTTCATGTCGCCAACTAGGAAAGAATCAGGGGGTAGTGGGAGGGATTTGACTGACAAGAAAAATTCCCGATGCTCATGTACTCCATTTGGGGCATAGATGTTGATGATTGCATGCGCAACGTCGGCCCATGAGAAGGCAACAATGAGCACTCGGCCATTTAGGAATGTTTCTGAAATGTGAATTTGAAAAAATTATTTTTCTGATTTAGCACTCCACAGTGCTTTGACCAAAAGGATAGGGATGGGAGGAGCATTGTTTTCCAAGCTTCCTCAGAACCTCAAGGTCAGTGGGACTCCTGGATGGCCAGGATATCCACAGGTAAATTGTGTTGTAAAAAACTCAGTTTCCTAGCCCAGGATGGGGAGGCCTTGAGTCTGGCGATATTCAGCATCCCTAGAGTGAAGGTTTCCCCCATCACACCTTAGGTGCAAGGGGGTGGGCCCCTGGCTCACCAGCCTCTTCAAGGTCCACATGGGCTTTCACAGCAGCGTGGGTGTTAGCAGCAATGCTATTGGGGTTTTTGTTAATTTTTGCGGAAAGAGTCACATTGGCTTTGGCCTTCACTTTTTGTTTTACTGACGTCAGACGAATTTTTGCGGTGCGGATAAGTTTGGTGCACCATTGAGCGGGTCAAAAAAAAATTTTCAGTTGGTATAGGTCCCAAGTCAGTTTTGACTGGAGCTTGGGTGCAGCAATTGGGTGAGATCGAATCTCCCATTGGATCCTCAGATTGAGTGGCCCACTCGGCATGGGCTTCCCAATCTGATTGAGTGATGGATTCCCAAGTCACTTCCGCCGTGAAGGTCTACATGTCCTCCTGGCGTTGTGAGTGTGGGATAGTGGTGGTGGCCTTGGCCGCTTCCTTGGCTGCGGCCCTATGGGCCTGCTTGGCCTTCTTTCACTCCTGCGGGGAGATGTGCTTTACCAATAGGTAGCAGCCTTATGCTCCCCACAGGAAAGCCTCCTTGGTGCTTGCGGTTGGTTTGTAGTGCGCCTCTCCGCTAGCCATGGCTGCCAAGGGGTGCTCTTGGAATGTGACGCCCTCCTTGATGGGCATGCATGCGCCTTATGGCTGAATGCATCACAGTGGGTGCAAATGGGGGGCGCGCTGTCCACAGTCACCCAGAATGGGTAGGTGGTATGCCCTGCAATACCAATAAAAGTGGAGTGCAGGATCTGGGTTAGGTCCTTCATGATCTCCTCGGTTGGGGTCAGGACTGCGATGGCTTTGCCAGTGCTCAGGTGTGGCATCAGCGTGAAGCGTTGCATTTCAAAAGATTGTATTTTGCCATATATGGCGAGACCATCTTTCAGGTGTTGTTCCAAAATGTCACGTTTTACCATAGTAGGCAAAAAGTCAAATGTGAGGAAAATTTGGTTTGATTTTGTCCATCTGGTGCATTTGGTTTCAATGACCTGTTGCCCTTCAGGGAGGTCAACCACTACGCACACCACAGCAGCCTCATCTGCTGCCTCTTTGCTTTTGAAACCTAGGTCCAGCCAACCACGTGACATGGAGTGAGGTGCGATGTACACCGCGGTCAGGAAAATTGTGTGCACATCTTTACAAAATTTTTCCCATAAGGCCATTTGTTGGATGTCCAAAAACACGTGGACTCCGAATTCCACTGACGAAAGTGGCTGGGAGTGTGGCGTGTTGATGTACTGGTTACATTGTGCTTGCCATGCGAGTATTTCCAGGGAAATTGTGACTGCCAATTTTTTTTTAGATTTTTGTCTATTCCGCCAGATTCTCCAGGGCGTTTTCAAATGTTGGAGGCCGTGGGCCTTCCGCCTGCTCCTCTTGCCTTGCTTGCCCAACTGCTCCCTGACATGGGCGCAGACTAATCTCCTCTGTGAGGATATCAAACTAGATTTAGTCTTGAATTGAATAGGTTGCAAAAGTGTTTGCAACGAGAAAGAAAAGTATGCCATATTGATAATTTTTTTAATTTATGAGAATCTCTTTATTTGACTCAATTGCAAATAGAGATGCATGGCGGCTCCTCCTTTTTTGAGTTGGGCACCAATAAAGCTAAAAAATAATAATAAAAGGTAAGGCCTAAATAATTAAAACAATCCTCACCTTTTCCTTCTTAAGCTTCATACCACTGATGCTTCAACCCCCATTTTATCCGCCTTTTCCTTCCATCTGAAGCAAACGGCACTAAACTAGTCCCCCTGACCCCTCCTCCCCTTCTAATATGGATTCTTAGGCTCAACAACAAAGCACTGTTTTAATTCTTTATCTTGGTTTCAATTTGGCACCTGCAAATAAAGATCCGTGGACGCTCCCCCTCCTTGGGTTGGTCCTCACTAGTACTAAAAGAATAAGACGAGGAAGAGTCTTTATTGGTTTCCACTAACTCTTGTTAAATAGTTTCCATAGACTGAGTAACATTATGAGTTAAGTTTTCAAGATGAGCATTGAATTCTGGTCAGCATGAATAGCCTCATCTTTCGTGCTAACTGCTCTTTTGCCTACTCATAAGCTTTTCTCTTATACTACTGTTTTGTATTATGACGTAGCCCTTTGAAAAAGCTGCACCAAGATCAAACATCTTTTCTTGTTTTAATGCACGAACTTTAAGTCAATATGATGAATTTGAATCAGTTGAAGTTTAGCCATAACAGTAGTAGGAATATCATTTAAAGCTTCTTTTTCTATGGATAATTATATATGTTCATTTAAGGCCAATCATATGTTATTTCATATTAGTCTGAGCTTTCTAACGCTTAAATTACTGCAGTGATTGCATTGTCAAGAGTGATACAATCAGTTGTAACTAAAGGTTGGGAACCAACATAGAATTGACTATCAGACTCAACCAGGGTTTTCCATTTCTTAACCAAATGGGTTAAAGCATGACTTAATTAGAAAGAGCTCAATCTTTTAAATCTTGGATTAAGGAATTCCACATTTGATCCCAAGTTTAAATATTTTAATGTGATATCTCATTGTTTATATAACAGCAAGATTCAAGTAAAATGAATATGCTTAACCTTCTTTTAACCAATTGCTTCTTCCATAAAACTTTTATAGGCGTCCAGAAAAGAGGCAATACTTTTTTTCTAAGTATTAACTTCTCTTTTAAGCTAGGCTTACGTTAGTAGAAAGTGGAATGAGAGAGTATTAACACCAATATTAAATGTAACATTTTAAAATTAATCTTAGGGTACTCATGTTAAACATTCTGATTTAATCTTTGTCTCAAATGATCTGTATCATCTTGAATTTCTTTTAGTACTTATCAAAACTATCACAAGTTAACAGTGTCAAGCTGAGCTTGTAGTGCTTGTAATTCAAGTTGCAAAGTGTCAGGATTCCTGTTCAATAAAAGATTTATATTAGTCAGATCACAGTAATATAACCAATCTGTTCTAATAGCTGAAACTTGTATCAGGGATAATCTCCAACGTATTTCAAACCATCTTAATATTGGGGATAATTTCTGATTAATTTCGAGCCCTCTCAATATTGGGGACAATCCCCAACTAATGCAATCAAATGTTATTTACCTGAAGCCTCTTAACCTCAGGCTTAAACCTGATCCATACGGCGAGTAAATCCTATTTATCTGAGCTTACTAGTCTGCCACAGAATCCCCAATTGGTAACAAGTGTAAAGTTTATCTTGGACCACTTGGAGATATAAGAAAGAAATCTCCTGAAATCACTTGTAAATTCTTTTATAAGCAAATAAACTGGACTCTCTCTTTTTGCCTCTTTTAAGTTAAAATTGGCCTTCCTATATTTATTTAGAAAGAAAAGAATAGTTAGGATTTATGACTTCAGGGACTTTAACCTGAGGAAAGACTTTCCAGCCAAGTAAAGCTACATACTCATAATCCATCACCCAGGAACTTCAGGTTTCCTGGCCTTGCAAATATAAAGGGACAATTGGTTTAAAGTCTTTAGTCCCAAAAAAACTGGTGCTCCCTGCCAGGTTTATCCTGAGTTCATGGTGAACTATTATTATATTGAACAATAACAATTTGGCATTAGATCCCTCTCTGGATCAGGAGCGCCTTAACTATGTGGCGAAATTACCCGCTGTTATATGTGAGAAAGTACAAAGAATTTTCAACATTGAACAACGCCAACTCAAACTTTGTGATGTAACTACCAAGCTAAATAATCGAGATTTGGCAGTTAACCCCGCTTATTGCCACAATAGGCCCTTAGTGCCACCCACAATTTTTGTAGATTCAATAATTGAAGATATCAACGACTTACAAAGTCAGATAGACGCTCTCAACCTCACATATCCCCCAGTGATAGCAGTTCATTTTTAGGTGAAAATTTCCCCCAGTGTCAATTAACGTCATTTGACCATTAAACCCCAGTGGTACAATCAAACACTCAATTAAAGTGAAGTAAGTCCCAGGTGATGAGAATATCTTCTCTTTTCTATTTTGTTATAAAAGTTCCGATGAGAAGCTTTTGACACCCAACGGCTCAAACGCCTAACCAACTGTACTAGTTGCTGTTAAAATCCTAGGTTCTTTTTTCTTTCCGCTTGGAGTAACTTCTGAGCGATTTCAATAAAAAAGTAAACGATAACTAACCCTACACCTACCACCTACCTCCCTATTTGATCCCTGATGACCTTGGATTCTACGCCATCTTCTCCCATGTGAGGCGGTGGTGAAATCACAGCCAGCATTTTCCATTTGATGAGAAAACGTTCTCAGACTGGATTGTCCAGTCCTACCAAATCTTAAAATTGGTTCATTTCACTCAAGGATCGTGACATCCACTCTACTTGTGCCCGGGCTGTGCCTTGCAGCCCACTCACTCTCCCCTGCTCCCAGCTGCGTTTTGGCATTCATTTCATATATGGGAAGTTGTTCCTATATGCAATAAAAGTTATTATTGACATGGCCTATACAGTGATGCTGCCAGCTGGATTTATTGATTTCCACCCCTATAAGGGTTATTTTGATCTCAGCTTCACCTGCAAAGCTGACGCAGCCACTGCGACCGCTGTACCCCTGGTTTTCCAGGGCACCCCTATCCCCACAATATGCACCCAGCTCCCAACTGGCACCAATATGGCGGTTCAATCTGTGGGGCTGCCCATGCACCTTCCCCTGCGGTGCTCCATCAGGAGCTGATGGAAGGCTCGGCCAAGTACATCTCCAACCTAATCCTTTATTTTTTGGTCCCCAATGGGGCTGCTCACCTCGTTGGGCCTCAGACATTCACCATAACTAGCCCAAATATTAACAAAATTGCTTGTTCAATTCCCCCATGCCATCATTCCTTCTGCCCCAAACCACCTGTTCTAGGCCTGTGTCAAGGGCGGGTGAGCTATCTGTCCATCCTGCTTTGAGTTAGATCATCTGAAGCGTAAATGCCCCTATCTTGCTGCATCTGCCGGACCTGAATTACCTCTGTATGGCCCCCAATACGCCATACACCCCACTGCCTTTCTGGTATGGGGTACAATCCTTCCCACCCCTCCCCCAAAACCTGCAGCCAAAGCAGCGACTGCAACTGCAAATCAGGCCTCTCCTCAGTCCAGTGCCACATGTGATTCAACCAATCAGGAGACAGCTTAAATAACGGATCAGTCCCACGTTATTCCTCAATTGACAGCCACAGCCCATAAAGTCACCAACCCTGATTTCAAATACAATTTGAACTCATGGATCGCATTGGATGAAACCAATGAAGCGGGAAATGTTATTATAGACTTGGAAGTCTAAACCGAAGAATTTATCTGGGTACAGCTCCCCATCAGACCCCTCAGCATTTTTATGCCCTCAGCCAGACGCATATGTGTTCTTCTCTACCTACCAGCTCGCTGTAGCAGCAGCTGAGCACCAAGATATTAGTGATATCTGCGAGGGTACTGATAGATCAGTGGCAATACTAGCCAAGGTAACCCTCCTCCCGTTATTGCCCTGACCTTTCCCCACAGGGCAAACGTGACATCCTCAGCCTCCACAAACAAACAGCTGCCGCTATCCAGAAATAGGCTGAAGCTTCAAAATACAAGTCAAAAGCCACCTGCGCCACCGCCGTTTTGTTATCCCAGCTCCCTTCCATCTGCCTTCATGTGGAAAACTGATTACCCCAGTAACTAGGTGCAATTTTTACTGCAGGTAATTACCACAACCAACCAATTATAGGCGCTCTTCAACATCATGTCATTGGCCACCCCATACATTACTTGACACCTTGACCCGTGCTCTTACCTATGAGGAGGAATCCAATGCCAAGGATGAGCCCCCAATCCCCCTTCTGCCATGGTGGGATGAGCAGCTCGCAGATGGCCTACCTGGTTGGTTGTAATCTTTTTCATTTGTGTTTTGCTCGCTCAATTTTGGGTGGTCAACTCATTCTGTTCAGGTAGGTCTGCTTGTTCATATTTTTTTGCTCTTTGAGCTTCATAGTGTCCATCCCCTAGTCAGCATACCTCAAATAAATTTAAAATTTAAAGTTTAAATTCTAGGTTCTTCACTGATTGATAATTCCCATGATGGTTAGCTGCACAGGCTCAATGTTGTAAATTTTTGCGTTGTCTAATATTATGATATAAGATTGATAATAGTATGAAGACTATTATCCATAGTTGAATAAATCACTAGTGTTTGGTCAACACTTGACCAGTATTCCTCCTCAAAATACTTAAGATGTCCTCAATAGAGATTCTTTACCTTATCCACCTAACTTGAACCATGCTCAGATCCTAGTCTATGGCTTCTTCCTTGTAACACACAGTTGACAGAAATTCCCATCTCAGCTCAGCTTCTCTTCTCTGGATCTTCAATACTTACTCTTTATTTTAAAGAGTCTCCAGTTAAAACACACAGCAATAATTACTTTGAAGATAAATAGAATTAGAAATGAAATTTGCTAGAGTATATTATCATAATTACTCAATTGCTGCTCTTTTTATTAAGTATATTCTAAGGGGAATTTATAGTGGGAATTTGGTTTCAAGCCCTTGTTTGGCACCTCATCGATGAAATGACATCTGTTGCCATTAAATTATCCTTCATCATTTCATTAACATTGTTCTTCCCCATCCTGGCTGAGATTCTGTCATCAGACATCCTCAAGACCTAAAGCAGAAAGAGTCAGAAAATATGTCCTTAATGTTTTCCTCTTGATCCCAGAAAACCAACCATCATTAGTGAGCCTTGCTTAGGTAATGGGACTTGTTACTATTAAGGCAGGTCACAAACCAATTGGTCAATTCGCTAGTTGCAGGTGACATCACTCGCCTCACAACATGATCCTTAAAGTCCCAGTTTGCTTGGTGATAAAACCTGACCAATCCTAATTGGTACACTTGATAGTTAATCAACTATCAGATGCCCCCATTTAGTTGGAAATTCTGCCTGACAAGCTTTTAAGCATTCACCCAGATTGATCCCTCATGGATTCAAACCAGGTGAATTACCTAAAATCCCCCAAACACTGTTAAACCATATAAGGGTCAACTGATATCTAATTCACTTTGATAAAGGGAATTATACTCTTAATTACCCCTGGTAATCTAAATGGCTGGATATGTGGGCAGAAATCCCAACAGTCGCTTAGCTCAAGACATATTGGTACCCTTCTAATGCATTGCCAGACTTGTGATGACGCCATGAGTGCTTTGCTTTGGGAATTTGGGTACAATTTAACTTTATCCAACCAAAAGCAACCTTTTATATGCATAAGCCTTAATTTTAGAGAAATTATCACTGAGTTCACTAACCTTTTTTACCTTGAAGCTCAAACGTTTGTCACCAGAAAACGTCTTACTTTAGATGACTCTATCACTGCTTTGTTTTTGGCGTTTAAAAATATGACTAACATTCTACTTTATCTTAAAGCTGTAGAATCTAACTGGACGTCTCTCCTCCATATCAAAGAAGATATTTTGGAAATTCTGGCCAATCTACTCAAGCCTACTGGGCCCCTTGTTTTAAGAATAATGAGCCTTGACCCCAAGTGCTAGAAGATACACCACCCAAGTCGGCTATTTCCAAATTATCCTGCACTTTTTGAGGAGAAACAAATCATAATGTAGACACTTGTCAAATCTTTCTACGTAGGTCATCAAAATATTAGTCAAAATAGGGCAGGAGGCTCCCTATGCTGATGAAAATCAAGTGCCTCAAGAATCTTGTACTAGCTCTAATCCTATGCCCAGCACCTTAGGATGCTTTATTTTAGCAGCGCCTGCAGAATTCAATGTGACCCTTCCTATCCAAGGGAATAAAGATATTCAGCTTTCTTACTTTTATTTTGGGCAACTACCTAAACAAATCTTGGAGGTCAGCTCCTCTATGGAAAGCCAAGCGCTGGCAGTAACAACTTTAAAAGCATTGAGCGTCCCCAAGTTTGGAGTGGCAAAATCCTCCATTTGCTTCGCTACAAATTCCTCACAAAAGGTTACTATCCATTAATCCTCAGTTCTGCTCTTTTTTTTAGTACTAGATGGTCTCAGTTCTGCTCTTCAGTGGTTCGATTAGAGGTAGTCATTCATAAGGTTAAAGTAATAATGATAATTGATACTGGCTCACCACTTAACGTTATATCTTCCCAACTTATCCAGAAAATAAAAATGGCTTAGACTTGATCCATGAAGCTGACTATGCGATGACTGGTAATTTAAAGACTAAAGTAATTGGGGCGTATTCCACCTTACCTATTAATCTTGGAAAGCTTCTAATTACTGCCCCGCTATTGCATTAGAGAACAATAACTATGATTTGCTTTTTTGAAATCAAATTGATGCGGGGATTCAATTGCATCATCAACTATATAGAAAATTATCTTTGCCTACTAGGTTATTGGATTACATTAATAGTTGACCTCCCAGTCAAAAGTAAAGGAGCCCTAAAAAACGATCGTTTCTGCTCAAATATCCATCCTCTATTTGTAAAGTTGAATATCAAGTCCTAGGAGACAAAGCTAAGTTACTTTCTGAGGCTGTGGACACTAAAGATGGGATTTCTCTGTATGCCTCCCATCTTACTACAATACTCTCTGGCTCACAAGTGTTGTGGATATGGGGATCATGATTCACATCCCTCCTAATCGAGTTTTGGAGCTAAGTGGACACCCAAACCCTTCAATCAAAGAAGCGTTGACCATCCCGGGGTTTTTGGATCCTGCCTATGGGAACTTTATCTATATTTACTAGTGATTTACAAATTAAACCCTCAAAGTCCTTTGGCATGCCCCTATCACTTACATAAAGTTAGGTCCCATTGAGAATATTGTCAACGTGAGTCGTTTTAGCTCTTTACAAGATTTAGGATTTAATCCCCTACCCACCATAACTTTAGTTTACAGCTAAATTTGGGACAGTCTCATCCCTAACGAACGCCAGAACGTTGAAGACCTCCTCAAGGAGTATGGTGATATTTTTCCCTTGGACCAAGTATCTATGGAATAATGTTGGAGGTTATCCACCAAATTGAGACCAAGCATCACCCTCCATCTAAAGCTCAGACATACAGGAGATATAAAGTTGAGGAAGCTCGAGTGGCTTTAGAGTTACAGCAGCTGTTTGAGGCCAGGTTATTTGTGCCTTCTAAAAACCTGTAAACTTCCCCGCTCCTATTAATCTGGAAGAAGGATAGTGGACACCGTGTTTTCATGGATTATCGCCGCCTCATTTTAATCACAAGGAAAGAAAACTATCAATTGCCACGTATAAATGATTCCTTATGCTTGATGTCAAGTTCCCACTATTTTCAGCTATAGATCTTGCCAGTGGGTACTTGCAAATTTATTTGTTTCCATAGGACCTTGAAAATGTGCTTTCATTTCAAGTGAAGGAAAGTTAGAGCCCACTAAGTGCCGCAGGGGTTATTTAACACCCCTGCTACCTTCCAACGTATCATTGACGGACTTTTAGATGACTTGAAACATTTGCATGTGCTATCATATTTTGATTATATTACCATTTTTTGAGAACTTTTACCAAGCACATAGATCATCTTTGGCAAATTTTCTAGCAGTTACAACAAGACTCATTAAATATGAAGCCGTCAAAATGAACTTTCTTTTGGAGAGAAATGGATTTTCTGGTCCATAAATTAGGTAAAGTCAGAATATCCCTGATGGACGATAAGGTTATAGCCATTTTTAAGAGGTCCCCCTAGATTCCTATAAGTTGTACAGGTTTTTTTGGGGGATGGTGGGATATTTTCACCAGAAAATCCCTATATTGCCAACACTTCCAAGCCTCTAGTCTATTTATTGAAAAAGGGCATACCCTTCCAATAGAAAGATGAGAAACAGCAGGCCTTTGACCTAGTACTCTCAGCTCTCTCTCATTCACCAGTAATTATACATCACGACTTTGATAAGTATTTATCCTTTTTACCATTGAAAGTGATATAGCCATTAGAGCAATACTATTGCAGCATGACAAAAACTTAGTAGACAATCCTATCGTCTACTATAACAAAACCCTAACCAGAGCCAAATGCAACTATAGTGTTATGGAGCGCAAATTCTTGGTAGTCCTACTGGATATTAAGCATTTTTTATCCTATATGTATGGTAATCATTTTACGTTGATTGCCATCATGCTTCCTTATGATGGCTACAGCAAATGAAGGATCCTGATAAGAGGTTAGCCCAATGGGCGTTAAAACTTCAAGATTACACTTTATCCATTATTCACTGACCAAAGCCCATCCACCAGAATGTGGATTGCTTATATAGACTCCCCATATTAACTTTAACTAACCCTGAGGAGGATCAACTCTATGAACTCTTAACCCAGTCACATTTATGGAAAGACGAATACCAGACTCTTCAAAAATGATTAACAAGAAAGTTGGTGAACCTCCAGGTAAAAACGGTAAACTGTAAAAACTTGTATATCAAAAATGGTTGTCCTATATATGACCCTCAGCTCAGACTGGCATCATTTTAGAAGGTCATTAGCAAGTTGGCCAAGGGGAATTTGGAAAACATACCAGTGTCTCAAGGCTCAATGATACTGGGAAGGAATTCTTGTTTCCATCCAAGATGTATAGAGTCCTGCCTGGTATGTAAAAGTTAAGCTGGGCCTAATCCCCAATCTCAACATCCAGTGGTTCCACCCTGTGAACCTTTCCATACTATTAGTATTGATGTTGTAGACCTCTCCCTCGAGCCTCAAATGGTCATCAGTTCCTCTTTCAAGCAGTGGATCATTAAACTAAGTGGACAGAAGCTGTATTACTTCTCTCTTCTTTAGCAAAAGCTATCGCTTCATTTCTTATATAATTGGATTTACAACTAGCATGGGTGCCCTGACATAATTCTTTCTAATAAGGTACAAAACTTCCAATCATTGCTGGTGGAAGATTAATCCATAATAATTAAATTAACTCAGTTGTTTTCCACTCCCTACCATCCTGCAACAAATGGAATGGTAGAGCGGGCCAATGGTACTCAAATTACAGCCTTCAGAAAATGGCTATGACTGACCCCCTTCATTGGCCTCAATACTTTTCTAGTGCAATTCTGGCCTATATAATCAGCTATCCTAGGATAATTAATATGTCACCATTCAAAGTGTTGTAAGGAAGAAATCCCCAGCAGCCCATAGTGCAGGCTATGCTTGACTAAGCCTCCCCTGAAGCCCCTAAAGTCATTATGCAAAGTATTGATGATGGAATTATCCGACTTCAGGCCCTGGCTTCTGAGAACTTATCTGATACAACTGGTAGAGAACCAAGTCAGTTTAATGACAACATTGATCCTCTTTGCACCATCCAACTAAGTGACCTAATCCTTTTCTACCACCATCTGCCAGGAGGTTGTATTACCAATTATGTGCACCAACTGATTGGGGCCCTACAAATTCATTTATAATTGGGGAATTAACACTCAATTGTAGAGGTCATTCAGAGTACCATAGTAAATCGTGACAGTCATTTTCTCACTCTGTTTTCCCCCTGCGCCAAGTTCTAGAGGGGCGCTGTTAAAATTCCTGCCTGAATCAAAGATTCACATGTTTCAGATGATGGGAATCAAATCCAATCTGTTACAATAGGTGTAACTTGTATTGGGGATAATCCCCAACTAATTTTGAGCCCTCTCAATATCAGGGACAATCCTCAACTAATGCAATCAAATGTTATAAGCCCAAAGCCTCTTGACCTTGGGATTCTAACCTGATCCATTCAATGAGCAAATCTAATTAACTGAGCTGACCTGTCTGCCACAGAATCCCTGATTGTTAACAAGTGTAGCACCTGGCTTGGGCCACTTAAAGATTTACCAAAAAAATCTCCCTAAAGTCCCTTATAAAATCTTTTTAAGCAAATAAACTGGACTCATTCTTTTCACCTCTTTTAAGTCAAAATTGGCCTTCCTCTATTTATTTAGGAAGTAATAATAGTTAGGGTTTACAACTCCAAGGATGTTACCCTGAGGAAAGACTTTCTGGACAATTAAAGCAAAATACTTACAGTTCAGCACCAAGGAATTTTATAGTTCCTGGCCTTATAGATTTAAAAAGACAGATGGTTTAAAGCCCTTAGTCCCAACACTGAGCATCAATATGAGACTCAAAACTGGTAACCCAGGCAACTATTTCAGTATACAACTTTTTAATCTATCCAAATGATCATCAGAAACTTAAATGAATGTAAACTGCCTTTCTCCAGATAAGCCATCTATGTTTGCTAGCAGATCCATAGGATATCCATCTCATGAGCTTTACTAGCCTTAGCATCGTTTTTAAATGAGAATGTAGAATGGACAGAAGGGACATATTTTATCTTTTAGAGTATTCATCATCAAAAATGTGTATAGAGGAGCCAGGAGGTAAGGAGTCCTGGAGGTCAATGTCCTCCTTAATCATGGTATTGAACAGATATCCTAAGTACTCGTTGTTGTAATTTATGGAGTCAATTCTCTAATATAGTTACATGTTTTGATCAATCAGAATTTTTCTTTTAAATTTCAGTAAAACTAAGTTGATTAAACTTATTCTAGAACTTAATAGATAAGTGATTTAAGCTTTTCTTTCCCATAATTATAACATTAGTTACTACGATTTGATTTGAACAGTAAGTTCTGATAATCACACAGGTGAGATGGGCGATTTCATCAGTCCCAATTAAAATTGAGCGAAAGCTGTATCAGGCAATGGACAAAATGGCGCTAAAAAGGCAAAAAAATTCCCTGGAGGGGTAATGGAAACCAATTTCATTAAAAGTCACAAACACAAACACTGCCCTGGTTTGTGGAGTTTACCACAAAATAAAACCAATATATGAAATACAATATGCACAACCCCTATCAAAAGTGGAACATGGTCTCCAACTCTTCTTAGGGGTCAAGTCCCCAACTCTGTGGGAGAAGGTGTGCGAGGCACAGGCCTCCCTTTTTCCCCACGCGGTGTATGTTACCGCCCATACCATCCACCATGGCTGGATCAATATGGGTTTTGAAATTAAAGAAGATGCAGACACCGCCACAAAAGTCTGTGTCAATATTGCCCTCCCTGAGAACGAATGAATTGAGCGCACCATGTGCATCAGATGGAACAAAGTGGACACTTTGTTCATCTCCTTTGACTCGTTCCCTATCAAGCTTCCCTCACAAGCTAATCGAGGAGGAGCTCCAAATTAGACTCCAGAGTTATGAAGAAATAAAACAACTAGAATTACAGTGATTCCACCTTATGCCAAACCTATGCACAGGAAAGGCGATTGCCATGATAAACCAGTCCCCAATGTGGCCACAGACCTAACAAAAATCCCACACACAGCAGTGCTTCACCTCCCAGATGGGGGAGTGTTAAAGCAATTCCGCATCATACTGGAATGCTCACCGCCTATCTGCAACCATTGCATTACATTGGGGCACAAGGAACTCGCATTCCACGTGAAAAAGGGCATCTTGGACTCAGACTTCTTGACGACGTTATGGATGAAGATGAAGAGACCTTTGGCAAAATGATCAACGCTAACCACGCCTTCTTATGGGGAGAGGATGGCACTACATCCTCATAGATCCAGTATCACCCATACTATGCAAAATGGTACAAAGGCCCACAAATGGGAAGCGGCAAAGACTGCATCACTCACGGCCTCCTCCATTGACTCTGGCCAAATCCAGAAGGACATAGAGTAAATTAACCGAGCCAACCAAACAGAAAAAACCATTCTAGGAGGCCATGGAGTAAATCAACCAAGCCACCCAATCAGAGCAGAAAGCCTAAGTTGAAAATCTTCTCAACAATTCTACTAAATCACCACATGATTTTTAATCAAATGAACTTACCAGAACAATTCAGCTTCACAATGGGTGAAAATGTGGGACCCAATTCTTCAAAGTTGACCCCAAAACCACATAATCCAATCAGCGCACTGCACCAAAGCACAAAAAGCCATGAGCGGAAAAACTAACACAAACCCTAAAAACTGCAAGACCTGCACAAAATTGACACGAGGTAAGGAATCAGACAGCGACTCAGAGTAGACTGGCCCAATCACACGGAGTAAGTTAAGGCAATGAATGGCGGGCTAGGTCTTGATGGCCCTCCCAACCACTTTTGAGGCGCCGTGAGCACCTCAGTGTCGATAGTGATGCTAAAATTGTGGTAGCCAGGGCTAAAGCATCTTAAGCCAAAAAGCTGGACTTCCTTAAAACCTCCTGTAGACATCTTGGCCATCCAAGAAACCCACTGTCTACAGGGGGAATTAGGATCCTGGTCATCCAGGGTCTCACCATCCCAGTCAGTATGGACGTCCCACTGTGGGGTGGTCATCTGAAACAACAAAAAATTAAAATTGCTTACTCCTCTTCATATCTGCATGGCTATGTCCTGACCGCAATGATCACAAACCAAGAGGACACAATTTTGATAGCATGTATCTATGCACCATGCACCGCAGCCAAGAGGAAACAATTTCTCAAAGCCATCCCAACACTCAACCTCCCACCAGATACCATCCTGTTGGCTTATTTCAATTTCTGTGATATATCCAACATGGACCAATGGTCCAATCCTAGGGGATATCCACTGGGGAACATTGAGTTCCATGCAATGAAGGCATCTCTTGGCTGTATGACACCCTCCCACCAGCTCTCCACTCCTTCCCCATATGAACCACCTCAACATATATGACGGGAACTCTCATCTTAATGAGCTGCATTAACTACATTCTTACACCAAAAACCACCACTTGTCTGTCTCTAATTTTGCAACAAAATAGGTCAATTTTACAACCACTGACTCATTCTAGTGCAGCTCTCGCCAACCTAAACTCACACATAGATGTCAACCTGGAGGAAGCTATACCTGGAGAACATAAATTACCTAAAATTATATGACTGGGTCAAACATGAGGCCACAAACCCAGAATTTGCAACCCCCATATCAGATCCCATCAAAACCTGGGCAAAATTCAAAACTAATTAATAAATAAAACTTGCCATCTCGCCTCATGCAAGTACACTGCTGACACAGCCACAATCAGGCTACCTTGGTAGAACTGGATCACCTTGAGCACAAAACCCCAAAGTCCAGCTATAGCCCCAACTGGGGGCGCAAATGGGCGGAAATATCCGCCCGCCTAAACACCCTCATCTTCAAACACCAACACAGAATCAAAGTATCAAGAAAAAGTTAGTTTATAAAAGAAGGCAAAGCCTGTTTGGCTTATTTCTTCAACAAATTCCGCTCCCAAAACAGCCAGACTGCATGCACACAGGTCCGTAAAGCCAAAGGCACAATGACAACTGACTCAGTGGAGGTCAAGGAGGAAGTACACTGCTATTACATTTAACTGTATCACAACACCCCACCTGACCCCCAAAAAATAAAAGAAATTATACACACTGACAGAATACAAAGTGCACTGCTGGACTATAACCTCCTAAACCTGATAATGCAGGAGGAGCTCTGGGACAGTCTGCATTGCACTACGTAGGGAATGATCAGGCCCTGATGGGATACCCTACAAATTTTACAAGAAAATATTTCAAACAAATTGCCCCCCTCCTCTTAGCTTCAATGAACCAATGACTACTGGAGACACGCCTCCTTGCAGGCGGCCAGGACTCCTATGTCATAACTCTGTTTAAAAAGGGTGACAAACTGGACCTGGCCAACTGGCGCCCAACTTGCACTCTCTAACACTGACACAAAACTACTTACAAAAATTTTAGCAACCAGATTAAGCTCAATAGCCTCCAAAAGCCCTGTCGCCCAATCAATTCGGGTTCACACCAGGGCGCTCAATCTGAACCAATATACACTCCATCGCCAACATATGTCAGTCCAAAGCATCTGGAGCCCTGGTATTCTTAGACCAGGAGAAGGCATACTACTATGTTAGCTGGCCATACCTGAAAGAATGCCTAAGCGCCTTCAAACTCCCACCCAGTTTCAAGAACTAGGCGATATTTCTTACAGAATCCACATCCATGGCTGTGTGTGGCCCTGGCTTTTTAACCAACAAGATGAAACCACGCAGAGGGCTCAAACAAGGGGACCCCCTCAGCCCACTACTTTAAAACTTCAGCTTTGATTTACTCCTTCAGGTTGCCGACTCATGCCTCATGGGCATAGCTGCACAAGGCCAGCCACCTGTCAATATACTAGCCTTTGCGGATAACTGTGTGACAGGTATAGCTAACAACAAAGATGCCTGACAGCTGGAACGCACCCTAAAGGAATAATCCATTGCAAGCAACGCATTGCTCAACAAAAGGCAAACAGAAATAATCCTCCTAGTCAAATACATTAACAACTGGGCCACAACACCCAAACCACACAGCCCCATGAAGGAACAACCCACTCATCCTACCTTTGCATCACCTCCTACAACCAACCCTGTTCGCCACCTCCATATATGTCTGGAAACAGGGGGGTATGCCAATGTGAAAATTAAGAACAGTCTAAAACAGCAGGTATCCAACCGCATCACCTCCCTCAAGGGGAGTCCTCAGGGCTAACGGGGCGATTAAAAGTTGCCAACTCACTCATCCTCCCGATTCTGTGGTTCCCTGCACATGCAATCTACTCCTCGCCTACTTTCATATCCTCATTCCGCTCACTTATCCAGGGATGGTTGTGGCCTGGATCCCGGCCACCTGTACGGCTGGAAGCACTCTTTGGACCACTTTCCAGTGGAGGCATAGACTTAATAGACTTCAAGATACATGCCAACCGTATATTGGGCACCTGGATAGAGGAAGTCCAGGCTCAGACCTCCCACAACAACACTGGTCTAGAGCGGCAAAGGCCAAATTTGCTCAGGCGCTCAAAATACTTAACCCACCTAACCCATCCATCCTTCTCACATACCTTACAAACTGTCCCGATGCAATGGGCCCACATGGACCCCCCTCACTTTAAACGCCTCCTCTGCAACATTCAGCACATGGGTGGACCGTCACTATAACTGGCACTAGTCAGGGAAGGGGAAAGGCCCAGATACCACTTCATGCTAAGGAAATCAGAAGACCATCCCCAGAGGGACATACACGCCATAACCCCAGCCATTGTGAGAATCAACTACCTAGATGCTTTGGACATCCCCTACGACCTCGCAACACAGAAGGCAATATGGAGGCTAACGCATCATCCACTCCTCCAGCCAAGGATAAGAGCTAACAACTTACATTGCCTCAAAAAAACCTATAGAACAGCAGATCGCAATAACTCCCTCCATTCAACATATGCAGTATGTGGAGGGGATGGCACCCTGCACCAACGCCTGGAAAGCATGCCCCACATCCAGAGCCATATGGTGGAAGTTGAGCGTCTGTTAAGAACCCACACTGCCCAGGAGCCCTCAATATCCTGAAGCCTTCTCGCACTCCAACTTAGATCCCCACTGCCACCCACACTCCGTTCCCTGATAGTCGCCATTGCAATGTGGACAATCCATACCATAGCACTGGATGCCTTTAAGGAAACCATGCCCACCATCTGTGAGACAATCAGCAGATTCCACGTTCACCTACTGTAACACTTCCAAGCCTGGCTTTACAGATACATGAGACTGAAGCAACAACAACTTGTTGAGTTATGGTTCCCAGTCTGGTTTCTGCATACAGACCCATTCCTCCACACATGCTCCATAACAGGGGAGACCCCTTCAGAGTAAGGCATCCACCTCCCCTACTTTGGAAGTACTGGCTGGCAGCAGGGGTAGCTCATCTAAACCAGGGTGCCTAAACCTTCCTAATCCTTGCTATATTTCGCCTCCCCTATCCCACTACGTATATCAGTTTTTTCCGTCCCCTGGCCAGCTTAACTTGGTTAAAGAAAATTAATAGATAGGAGATTTTGATTGTTGATCAATTTGATTATGTAGCTAATTTGGTAATCCATCATCCAGTAGGATAATTTTGGCCTCAAACTTTATTAATTATTCAACAATCATATAGTATTGCTTCTCTGTTAACAAAAACAAAGTCAGAGGACACCTCATAAAAAGTAATTATATTAACATGCAATTTTTGTGTAATCTAAGTGCTCAGGAAATTTTGTGATGATGCATGTCCACATTTGTAGTAAATGATGTAAGCTAGGTGAAAAGATATACGAAGGTTTCAATTAACTCCTGCTGCCAAACTTTCATTAGTAATTTATCTGAAGTGTTTGAATCTCTCATGGTAAAAAGTACTGCGGTAGCATAACTTCAGTAAGATTGACTTCAAAAAAGAATAAAAACCCTCTAATAATTGTTGAGTAGTGTTAATGATATTATTAGTGTAAAAAATTTTGGTTTTAACTAACACTTGGTAAGACAAATTCAATGGTAGCCCTGAAAGCTAAACTCTCAGGTTGCATTGGATGCATTTTTAACCTTAAAGTACTGAAACCCAAAAGAGTTACACTTTTAAATTAATTTTTGGGGCCATATTGGCTAAAATCTTCATTTTGCAATAAACAATATTGCTTTAACAAAAACTTGGGTACACCTTTAGTAAAAACCACTTATTTTATTTTGGAAGTTTATTATGAAATTGATAATAATATAAAACTTTTAGGGCCAGAGCAGTCCTATTGAGGAGTTCTATTTGTTCCCTTTAAGTTAGTTGTGTAGGAAGCCAAACTTAAAGCCTGAAAAACTAGGATAAATTCAACCTTCTCTTTATTACTTAATACTTTACAATATTTATAGGCTTTACAGGTGAATGACGTCAAAATGAACTACTTAGTACCTCAAAACTAGAATCATTTTTAAATTTCATATTAATCTCTAATCTAAAGGTTGGACCTTTCACTGCTGCCATACTTGACTCCATCCTATTAAATTCCAATCTTCTGACTTAGGTTTATATAGAAGTGCAGTTTCTCAAGTAATTCTGATATCATGGATTTGTTAATCTATTTCTAAGGTTAACTTTAGCTTATTGTCGTCAGAAACTAGCTTTTATGTAGCTAGTACTAGAAGTTTAAATCAAGAACTCCTATAAAATCATTATGGAACACTTTGACTAATCTTACTTTCACTTCAATTAATTTGTGGATCAGATGAAGTATAATTAAAGTTAAGTACAATAAAAAGAAGCCAATACACCGCCTCAATATGAATATGTTAATGCGTTGGATGCCTGCTTTCCTGCATGGGGTGGTGTGATGCCTCCTGGCATCTTTTACCACTACAAAAGCGCGCCTGGGTAACTCCGTTAGCCCCCCAGATCCAATTGGTCACTAGATCCACCTTCAGGACCTAGCACAACATCTTGCGCGCCCCATGGCAGTGCTTTGAATTCACCTGGTGCACTCTAGAGCAATCTGCACTTTGGCCTTTGGGTCAAGTATGGTAATTTCTTTGTCAGAAAATCGATTTTCTGAACAGTGGGCTCCGCTAATGTGCCAGTACAACCAATATGTATACTGGCTGACCCTTTCTGTTTCGCCTCCATTGGCATACCAACCTCCTACAAGTCCATGTCCAATATATCAACCCAGCAGACCAACGACTTTTACTTAGCCCCATGATCCATCTTAGTTGTGCCCTGGAGAGTCCATCCCCTATCCTGGGTTGCTATGGCACTCCTGCGCTGCACCACCATCATGTCTGACGGCCATCAGCACATCATCATTGGTGGCTAGTTGGCCAGGTTCCCGTTGGTTCCTTATAGTATGAGGTATGGGAGCTAGCAGCATTGGCCACTCCAGGTGCATCACCCCGCGCCTACTGTGGGGCTCTCCAGTCCCACTCCTATTCACTTTAGTGGCTCTTGCTAATTCAAATAAATAGAAAAGTGGGCAAATGAGAGATCTTTATTTGTAGGGAAGGAAGACTATTATAATCTAGCCTACTGCCCTATGAAAACTCCTTAGCCATCCAAGCCAGAACCTCAACCAATAGCTTTCATCCATAGTAGTGATTCCCTCCCATTCCACTCATCACAATCACCAAATATTAAATCAATTCATCTTTAGCACAAGTCACCAGTCAGTCATATAAGAATTACTGTAATAAATATTTTTGAGCATTTTTGAAATAAGTTGTGGTACTCCAAATTAGGCAGCAAACTCATTATTAGACGATTGTTAACAAATACATAAGCTTTCCACCAGAAAATCCCATGATCATTTCTTATAGAAGTTGGCATCAGGATAGATTTCGCCAAACTCAGATTTCTGTCAGCAAAATCATCAGATGGTTGTAAATAGAATGCAGCAGCTTTCTGCCAGAAATTCATACAATCACTTACGATTTTTGCAATTGGCACCAACCTGGGTGTTAGCCAAACCTAAAACAATTAATATTTAAATACCATTAATTATATCAACTAGGCGATTATCTGGCAATCCCACCCAACATATGGACACCCTAATTCTGATATTACTGATTGGAATTTTTCTGGCTAATTTCTAATACTCTTCTTCTACGCAAGTGCAGCATCATCAAGATGTCTCAGGCCTACAAAACAGCCAGTTGAGTATATAATCTGACCCTTTAAGGGATACTTTGAACTAGGCTTCTCATACAAAGCACAAGATGGCTGTGGCAATGATGCCATTAGTCTTAAAGATACCCCACATCACTTCCATCCAAGCTCAATTACCAGCGGACGCCACTCTGGTGGTGCAGTTTGCCAGTTTACCCAAAAATGGGATTTTGATATGCCCTTATTACCCAGCCAATTATATTACATGTAGCTGTTTTCCCACTAGGGGACTTTATCCTCTAGTGGATGTAGGAGTTGTTTTTAATGATAAAATTTGGCTTTAGTTATCTTAAATATTACTAATCCGCTGGGTGATGATCTGCTGGATTGGACATGTTTTTTCAGGGATGATTGCTGACAAATTTATTTACTTTATAGTTAGATTGCCAATTAAGTAATTGGTAATTTAATCATAATAGTTAATTTAGTTTTGTAAAAAATTGAATCAGGAACTATTTTTAGTTGCTGAAGCATTAACATCATTTTTGAAAGTAACTTACGGACAACCCTTCAGATTTTGTGGTCTTCAGTTGATAGGTAAAGGTCACATTACTTAAGTAGACTGCTATCCCAAAGAGGGTACTCCTCTGAGGTTGATTGAAAATTGTAAGGACACCTTCCTATCAACCATGAAGAGATCACAACTTTAGTTGGCGGTGCAATCTAACTAGGCAAATGAGGATGGTCCTCATGGGTGCATCATGTTGGAATATAGTTGACCACAATATCCAAACCATTGACCAATTAATCTATTTAACGATTGGTGGTTAAAATCAGATATTCCAATGATGATTTCCAACTAAAGTGTTATTTGCTTTTCATTGAGGATCATCCCAACAGTACTGAGAAAGAATTAATGAGGTAGCAACACCCAACAGTCAAATTATTATGGGGAATTGTTCAGAGAGTAATTGGATAAGGAGTAGTTGGAAACTACCTAGGCGTTATAACGCTTGTGTCAAATGTAGATTTGTCATCAGTCAACACAACCTGAATCAACTTGATATTGAGTTTTGACACCAATAAATTGGTCACCAAAAATTGAGGGGTATGTTACCTAAGAAAAGCAAGGCAGATACCACCAAAATTAGTGCCTAAAACTCAAGGGTCAATCCAATTTAGGGTAACAATTAATTGATACCAGGGTCAGCGGAAAAATTTTGTGCCGATTATACTATAAATACCCCAATAATTTTATAATAAAATCAGATAAAAACTGGTACTAACTTAGTTGTTTATAATTTGTTTATAAGGCTTACAATTTGGGATAAAAGTTCATATAGTTTATTTTTAGGTTGTTATTATCAATTCTCCGCTTGACTCTGCATGAAGAGAATATGGAATCGTTCCCTACCAGTTCAAACATATCCTCAAGAGGAAGAAGCACCTGATTAGCATTGGGCCCTTTACTCAATGTGGCTTTTTGAAAATCAACTTTAATAATAGCCTTCATACAATTTGTTGCCTCAGTTTATCAATTTTTCGTCAATCAATGCAAGTGGTCAGGAATCTGTGCAGTTAAAATCAGGGAGCAGAAGTTAGCTATCATCTAAGCGGCCTGATTTTAATAATTGGTGCACACTATATGGTGTAGTTGAGTTGTCAAAAGCCAAATTAAATCCACAGTTTCTTATAAGAGTGGGCTTCAGAAGCTCTGGATGGAGATACAGACCATCAATCAGAATGTGCTTATCTCAGCATTATAAGCTGATGTCAATACCTTAGAGGAGCGTGTAATCAAACTAGAAAAAATCTTAGACAAGTTGGAAATGTGAATAACGACCTATGTGGAAATTGACTCTTTGAAGTGAAAAAGAGGGTGAACATATTAAGTAAAATCTATTCTAAAAAACCAAACGTGAAGCAAAACAATATTGCATCTGACAGATTCACAAGGATATGGCTTGAATGATGAAATGTTTTGAGGAGCTAGAAAATCACAAATGTGGTTGTGTGGAATTTGAGGCAAACAAAGCTAATAAAATACCTGAGAGACTCTAATTGGGAGTTACCTCTACCCCAAAATATGTTCAAATTATTCGCTGGTGTGTTAGAATTACTCCAGAAGTCACTCCTATGGCTACTTGAGCTGTTAGGAAAGATTCTCTTGTGATTGTAACGACTGAGGAGTTTTGAAATACACCAAAATAGCTCACCTTTAACCAGGATAGTGCCCCGGCGTTTTTCCATCTCTTTGAAATGACCATGTTTGAATAAGCAGACCATTAGAAAGTGGTTACTATAATGTACTGCTCAGCACTGCCTGCCAGAATCTGGTGCTACCTTACCTCAATATGATAACTGTTCATACGCTGAAGCAAAAGCAGCGATCATGTTAAAGTTTGGAAGACCTACTTGGATGGCAAATTGTAAACAGGAATTTATGGGTATACAATTCCACAAGGACGAGAATCTGGCTGGTTTTGCCAATCATTTTTACCAAGAATTTCAGACCTTGGCAGGGGCAAAAGTGCTTATTGGCTCTGATGCACTCATATCCATTCATATGGCGCTTTGGCTCTACCGCAAACTGCATTTGATGTTGGCAACAGCACTAGTAACCCAAACAACAACCTCACAGATGGCGGACCAACTGAAGACGTTGGGAGCAACTTTTGATGCGCCCAATCAATTTTACGAGGAAATCCCAGATGAGGGTGATCTTACTATGGTATAAATAGAAGACGATGTTACAGAGAGCAATAAAAAAGTTGTTAGCAGCACAATAGAGTCATAAAATGGAAGAAACCCAATGGATCCAAGTGAAAGGATAAGATCAACTATCCAATAACAGAAAAGTGGAGTGACAGGACAGTTTGCCACTTGAAATTGGGAGAAGAAATTATAACGATTTTTGAATGTTGTGATTCCTCAAGAGGAGGAAAAACTGCCCAAAATTTAGAAATAGGCTTTTCAGTCTAGATATGGAACTATCTAGCACTGCAAGAGAACCTGTTCTGCCAGACATCTACTTGGAATAAAGATTGTGGCAGAACCAGCTGAATTTGCAACTGAGTCCACTGTAAGAAGACCTGAGGCACTAGATGAGATCAAAATGAAAGTCAATTAATCCAGAGTAGTGAATGAAGTGGTCTAAGCTTAAATTAGTTAATTAATGAGAGAGGCAAGGAATGCCAAAAAATATGATTAGATTCAGACGAATTTGATAGGAAAAAGTTACAAAATTAAACAGTTCAATTAGTGGATTTATACAGATCTAGAAGTGAAAATTAGTCTGAATGTTTGAGTTATAAAAAATTCCAAAAGAAAGATTACAAAAACATAAGATAATATAAAAAAGAAAAATCATAAAAGATAAAAAATCATAAAAAATATACAATAAGGTAAAATTGTTAAATTTAAATTTATTGCGGGGAAGGCTGACCATGGGATGGATACTTTTGAATATGACTCAGGAAAGATAAACTAGTACCAGGGGAGGCACCCC
>JAKSZP010015011.1:0-57891 GCA_022478985.1 Massospora cicadina
CAATTCTATTACATTCTTCAGTTCAATCAGCCTTTATATTGTTTTTCTGGCGCCAGTGATGTCATGGTTAATGTAGTCCTCTATCACCATGATGACAATAAGGTAGACCATCCAGTCGCCTACTACAGTAAGACTTTAATTAAGGTGTAGAGAAATTATAACATAACTGAGTGGGAGTACCTGTCTGTTCTATGAGCTATCAAACAATTCCGTCCCTACCTGTATGGAACTCATTTTACTGTGGTCACCAACCATGCCTCATTACAGTGTCTACAACAAATGAAGGACCCTGATGGACGGTTAAAACGCTAAGCCCTTTTCTTACTAAATTATGATTTATTTTGAACACTATGCTGAAATATCCATCAAAATGCAGATGGTTTATCCAAGATGCCAGTCTTGACTGTGCTTACACCTGAAGAGGATAGATTTTATGATCTTATTGGCAGACTGGAAAGATGGACTCTTTAGACTAAAGAAATACAGAATGAATAATATAAGAAAATTGAAAACACTCAGATTCAAGAAGGATTACTCTATAAATTTATTATTAGTAAATGGAACACGATATCTGACCATCTTATCAAATGATAATAATTGTAGAAGGACATAATGCAATTGGCCATGGTGCCACTAAGAAAGCTTAAAAATTGCTAAAGATTTGATACTATTTGGATATGGTGTTCAAAACCACCATGAAGTTAGTGAATAATAATAATAATTTTATTCAAGGTGGGCTGACCTTGAGACAAAAATACCACACCAATAGAGAGGATAGGGAGTAGGGTGCGAAAATATAAGAGTGAAGGATAAAACCCAAGTACTGGGGGTAAAACCTTCCTGCACGTGTTCTGATAGGCTGGGATTACATGATATAACTTCACTGATATACTTGGTCAGACTGAGGCATGGTGCGCTAATCCACATGTATTGATATCCTATGGCACAAAAATGAAATTTCTGCCACGATGGGATTGAAACCCATGACGTGAGGGGTGATAGTGGGACGCCCTCCCAACTATGCCACACCCCCTACCATGAAGTCATTGAGGGGTGCCTTTTTTTCCAGAACCAGGATTGGTCTGGACCTTAATATCATTATCAAATTATGGCCCCTTCATGACCTTTCCACGTGGTTAGTATAGATGTAGATGGGCCTTTATTAACAGAACTATATGGCCATAAGTACATACAGTTGGCAATAGATCATTTAACTAAATGGTGAAGCCATTTCATTGCCAAACATTACTGCAAAATTCACGCTGAAATTTTTATTACAACCTCTTTCCGACCAACATGGGTGCCCTCAAGTATTATTATTGGATAATGGTCTCAATTTCACAAAGATGGTAATGCAGGAGCTAACTTTGCTGCTTAATAATAGTCATCATTTTTTGCTCCGTATAATCCTTCACCCAATAGAGCCTCAAGTGTGCTATTCAGACTTTTGTTTCAATCCCGATAGATGGCAACTTTGGATCCTCATCGTTGGAACAGTTGCCTTCCTAGTGCATTAATGGCTTATAGGATAAGCTGGTATCAAATTATTAAGATGTCCACATTACAAAATTTTATATAGGAGAGAACCCAGATTGCCAAGTAGTATACAGCCATTACTAGACAACTCAGTGCCAGATACTGCTAATTTTACCATGAGAGCTTTAGTGGTTGAGATAATTTGGTTACAGGCTCTTGCTATGGAAGGAATAATATCCTTGACCTCTAGAGAAACCAAAAAATCAATTGCCAGACAGCCTACATTACCTGTATCACAATAAGAAGATCTTGTTATGTTTTACCATCATTGACCAGGAGGTTGACCTAACAAGCTTGAAATTATTTGGTCTGGTCCATATCAAATTATATACAAAGTCAACTCTGAATATTCCATTGCCAATTGTCAAAAGAGTGTCTGTAACACTACCGTTCCCAATGAGGTGGTGCAAGATGCACAGCCACACCACTAGGTAACTGATTGTTAGCAAGATGGTAAAGTGGGTGTTAGATTTTGATGGTTGATTTAAAAATAAACCCTTTAAGAAAACTATCAATGCTGATAGATTACTCTTAACGATGGATCACTTGATCCTTCCTGATTTATCTTCATAATTTGCATAATCAGATTCATCTCAAATCGCCTCAATTGTATTTTAATCATCTGATTATTGTAGCTAATAATATCCATGGTATAATAATATTAAGGCCAATTAAGAGGCCACTTATGTGCAGTGTGGTCTTATGTCATTAACTAAAATTGCACCTCCTAAAACAGTGTACTAATACTAATGCACTGAGGCGAAATTTTGGGTTTAATTACTGTAATTGAATTATTAAGCTCTTGATAGATGTCCAAATTATGGATGTACTTAGTGCTATAAAAGGCCTGCTGACGTCCAAATTAGGGGTACGTCACGTTTATGAGTCATATATCTTTTTGTCCCCATTTATTGTTTTTCATCTTGTTATGCCATAGCCTTAATCGGAAAGATTTTAATGTTGAGTTTTGCATTCAAAATTGACCCAATTATAGGAGTAAATTGCCACTAATTAGCTGAAATGTTTGTTGTTTTTAGTAAATTCATGGGCCAAATTGACCTGGGGATGCTTCATAATTATTGCCATGACCAGCAGAGGATTGACATATTATGACTGACCATATCTAATGAATGAGTTCGGCCAGGAGATGCCCAAGAGGTATATAATACCGCGCCTGGCCAATTATTAAAAACATCTTTTATCACCATCATTTAAAGGTCATTATATCATTCTTTATTAATTATTGCTGTCCATCTGTTGTCTGTCTGTTATTCTTATCCACTGCCTTTACATCTTTATTAAGTGGTCGTTTGTTTATACTTCCCAAAGAGAAGAACTCAGTGATACCTGCTGGAGAAGAAGTCCCAATTATAAAGGAACAATTCCCTATTTTTTACAAAGACAGAAGGTTTTTTATTTATTGCTGCCAGTAGACTTAAGAACAATGAGCGTACCAGAGTTATTTAGCTTTTATCAAGGATCATTAGAGAATCTACTTCCAGATTAAAAGCAAGCGTTTTCTTTAGAATAATAAGTTTAAATCCTCAATTCCCACGGAATTCCATTTAGCTTGCACCATTGGCTAAAAACTTAACACAGTGCACCACAAAGGATGCCAGAGAAAAAGGAACCCAGGTCAAGGTTGTACAACGTGGTATGAGGTATTTGAAAGCAAATAAATAACAAAACTTGGTAGGAACCTCAAAGGGAGTCCATAACTAAGCGGAGATCTGTATGAGAGTGCTGGGGTGACTCAATCTGGAGGGACCAGGGCAGTCCAGCAGTGCACCAGATCTGGTAGAACTTTTGTAAAAATAAAATATAGGCTAAAGTTGATAGAGACCTCCTCAAGGAGGTCTGCACACAGGTTCACCCAAGGAATTATTTTAGAAATGTAAACTTACAGGGAAATTTTATTAAGAAGTTGACAAAAAGAGAAAGTTGGTCTCATAGAAACATACTTAAACTAAGGGGGGCAAATCATCATTTGGGGAAATGGTGCTAAGCCTAAGTGACCCAATAGGTGCACCCTACCATTAGCCAGGGTACTGTAGCTCAAGGTCAACTGAACTTGAGTGACTAGGTGTAGGCAAAACTGACCCAATTTAGCAATTTCGAAAATTGAATAGGTTTCAAAACCCTGTTCACCAAGCAACTGAAGCAAAGCATCATGATTGATGATATAGCTGATGCGCTTTAACGTTCTTGCTGTAATGCAGGGCCAAGCATCATGCACATCCCCAGGACCAACCTGAGCATTTTTCGCCTGATCCCAGCGTTTGTCCAGCTTATGTTTGAGGTCAGAAAGGCCTGTTAACTTAACATTTTTTAGCCTCCTGACGACCAGCTTGATCCTTACAGTTGGTCCCCTCAATTATGTCATTAATCCATGACAGTACCCTCTCTCTTTTCGGGGCTCCAGCCCTCTCCAGGGGCTCTTGCTGGGGAAAGTTCTTGTGGGATGGGGCCAACTTTATAGCAGCGATGGTTTTCATAGACTGAGGTTTAGCAGCACGAGGAAACGCTCGTGGAAAACTTTAATAAAAACTTGAGCATGGGCGCAGTCATGCACTGGTGCTACAGTTCTCTGCTGCATCAAGGCTCTTCCAGGATACAAGGTACTCAAGCCTTCTTCTTATTCGGCGTGAGGCTACAATCTCCTCCACTTTCAACTCTGGCGCCCCATCCACGAGAAAAGCTTCTTGAGTCTCTGGTGGGGGCCCTTAAACAACATAAGCTTACTTTTGTGGAATAATAAAAAGAATCAGAACAGGGGGGGAGATCCAACTGGTATGAGGCGTGGCCCATATTTCTGACAATGCGGTATGGCCCAATCCTCTTTGGTCACAGTTTTTGCATGATTGCTAAATTGGGATGTTTTTAGCATCCAGCATAACGAGATCTCCTTACTTATATGCTGGACCAACTCGTCTCTTATCATCATTATTCTTCTTGTAAGCTTGCATGGCCTCATCCAAATTGATGTTCAACCCTTGGTGTACTTTCTTGAATGTCTTTTTGAAATACACCACAGCTTAGATCTTAGATCCACAATTGGGCTCCATGTTGAAGGCGGTGTTAAGCTATAGTTGGCGAAAAAGGGGAAACAACCAACAGAAGCACGTTGGGCGTTGTTATAGCTGAATTGGGCCATGGGGAGATGGGAAACCTAATTTGAATGATATGCGTCAGTGTAACACTGCAAAGGCTGTTCTAAGCACTGGCTTACTAGTTCAGTCTGCCCAACTGATTTGGGGTGATAGGCATTTAAATGGCAGGGGAGAATCTGAAGAGTCTTACACAACTCTTCCCAAAAGACAGAAGTAAACTGGGGCCCATGATCACTATCTATTTCTTGGGGGACCCCGTGAAGAGAAAACACATGAGTGACAGAGTGCCTAGCTATCTCAGCTGCAGTAACCATGGTTTTGCTTGATAAAGTGGCAAAATATGAAAAACCTTATAAAACTACCACAATGGCATTATAGCCATCTGATACATGCAGACCACAATAAAATCCACTGATAAAGAAGTCCAAGGAGTTTCAGCTTTTTGAACTGGTACCAACAACCCTGCTAGTGGCTTGAGATTCGGTTTCATTTGGTTGCAGACCAGGCACTCTTTACAATAGATGCCCACCTGCACGGATAACCACATCTAATTATAAGTGCGGATATATAGCTCCATAGTTTTTGCCTTACTGGGATGGCCAACAGTAGTTTCTTCATGATAGTTCTGGATAATTTCCAGGCGCAGTGGTCAGTCCAGCAGGAACCCATAGGCGCCCCTGAAACCACACCATCTCATTCTTTATGTGATAGCATCTGGTGATGTCCTCCTGATTTAATGAGCTATCGGCAAGGACCATAGTATATTTGGCAGACAAAGTCTTTGAAAGGACTACCTTTCTGAACATACCATACTCCTCCACATAATTCAGAGGAGCATTCGATGGCTTATGGGCCAAAGGAGAAGGAAGTTGAGCCACAATCTTCTTCAGAGGAATCTCCAAGTGGGTGTTGTGTACCTCTACCTCCTTAGGATTAGAAGCTAGTGCAGGGGTTTGGCTCAGTGCATCCGCTAAACCATCCTTCTTTCCCTTTTTAAAATCATAAGATAACGCAAATTGGGCAAGGATTTCATGCCAGCGGGTTTGCCATGGTGTTAAGGCATGAAGTGCGCGGTAGTACAATAATGCATGGTGATCTGTACATATGTAAAAAGGATTGAGCTGAGCCATGCAAGTGATGACGCCAATAAGGCAGCGCCTTAATCACTGCTAAAAACTCTCTGTCATAGCGTAGTAAAACTCAGGTTGAGACATCTTTCTGGAAAAATATCCCTCCAGATGCTCTATTCCATCCTCGCCTACTTGTAATAGGGCTGCCACTATGGAAAAGTTGGAGGCATCAGAAGCCACAATAAACCACTTTTTTGGGGTCTACATGGCAAAGGACAGACGTGGACAACATGGTGCACTTTACCGCTTGGAAAGCATCCTTTAAAGTTGGGGATCACTGGATCACTTTACCTTTACTCGCCTTATACAAGGGCGCCCCCACTTCAAAATTTAGTGTTATTTTTTAAAAAGTAAATGTCCACAAAAAATCCTCAATTCCTTTCCAAAGTTGGGTGGGCCACTAAAGAATTGCCTTCTTCTTGTCTGGAGTTATCATGTGGCCTTGGTCAAACATAAAGTTTACCAGGAAGGTGACCTAGGCTTAAAAAACTCACACGTACTGATTTTCAGCGTAAGGTTGGCTGCCCTTAAACTCTCCACCACTTGCCACAGGTTTATAGCATGGGACTTTATACTGGGGGAAAACATCAGAATATCGTCTGTGCAAGCCACTGCGCACAAACCCAGCAGGTCCTTCAAAGAGGCATTTATAGGCATTGAAAGATAGCAGGCGCATTTTTAAGCCCAAAGGGCATAAACCAGAAATGGAATATTCCTTATTGGGTACAGAACGCAGTTAACCTCTCATGGCCCTTCTTGATCCTGATCTGATTGAATGCATTTAGGAAATCCAGTTTTGATAAGATTTTCGCCTTCTTTATGTAGCGAGCAATTTGAGAATCCAAGATGGGTGCAATTCTGGTACTGTGACGTTGTTGAGATATTCATAGTCTACACATGGGCGTAATTATACCATCTGCCTTCTCCACAAAGAGAAGTGGGGAGCATACCTGAGAAAAACGCTGGAATGTCGCACCTTTTGCTAACTTCTCTTTAACCTACACATCTAAGGCCGCTTCCTCCCATACAGTCAAAGGGTAAATGGGAGAAGATATATGCTCCAGATCAATGGTGAGCTTGAACTTGAAATCAAATTCTGAATGAGCTGGTAGTACATTGGCTGAAGCTGCATCAAACGAAGATTCCAGAACCTCCAAACAGGAAGGTATGGGTACCTCTAGAGAGAGCTTCAGCAACGGAGAAAAACTGAAAGTGTGGATATTGGGCCAATGGGGCAGATCACCCTGAGAGTTTACTTCATAAAAAGGGATAACTGATATATGACTATTTTAAAGTTAAGGACAAGGTGTTGTCTGTCAAGTTTTTTATGCTGTTAAAATTTCACCACCACTCTACTCCCAAATAATGGGGTACAAGAGTTTTTTTTAGCTACTTGGAAGTGATCAGCCAAATGATATTTGCCCACTTGATAAACTAATAATCCCTAAAACCTTCAGCGGGGGAATACCCTAGAAAACCCCTCCCATGACCATGCCACATGGTAAATGATTAGCTCAAGGTAGCTAGCCAGGTCCTAGTCAATAAAAATCTCAGAGGCTCCTGTATCCACCAAAATAGTTGTGCTGATTATCCTAAATGGGATGAAAGGGCAGCAGTCAACAAAAATTATACAGAATGACCTTTATTCATACCAGACAACGCCAACACGTCACCAGAAAATTGATCATTCAGAATAAGCATGCCCCCAGGATAGGTTTTTGAATCATAAAACGGAGAGGGATAATTGGCCACTCTCACTACTGAGGCCACATATCCCATCATATCTTCAGCAATTGCATAAACATTTTTATTTTGTAAAAGTAACTCCTTTTCCACCGCCTGTGTTCTGTGGATTATGGTAGTAGTCAAGCGCGGGTTCTCTGGGGTGATCTAGTATATTGAAATTGGTTCCAAACTAGAGCAACAAGAGATGATATTTGGCTCGTATTTATATAAGGAATTAGCATTATAAAACGCGTTTAGGAACGTGAATGACCCCATACCCAATTTATGTGGTGGGTTGTGCATCGTTATCCAAGGCCATCACCTGCAGGACCTTTGTTAATGATTCCACATGCACCATCCAAATGCAATGACAAAAAAAAAATCATTTTATTTAATTTATTTTTGTTAATTTTAGGGGAAAGCCAGGGAATCATGGCACCTGGATTGTGAAGCATCCAAATCCACCAAGTATGAGCAATAAGAGTGGGTACTTCCCAGTTAGAGATAGTAAGAATAACGCTGAGATTCACCAACCCTTAGCCAAATGAGAAAATGGCAGTGAGCCCCATTGAGACCGTGAAAAATGGCAGGCGCACCTAATTTGCACTCAGTGAAAGTTCCACACGGATAATGCTAGTGCATGTAAAATGAAGGGGTTGGGCAACTAATGCTAAGAGAGTGTCTGTAACTCTCCCTTTCCCAGCAATGTGGTGTGAGGTGCACAGCCACACCAATAGGGAAATAGTCATTAGCAAGATGGTAAACAAGGCACTGCAAAGAATGCCAGAGCAAAAGGAGCCCAGGGCAAAGGTGTATAAAGTGGTATGTAGTAGTTGAAAGCAAAAAAGAACAAAACTTGGTAGGACCCCCAAGGGGAGTCCATAACCAAGCAGAGATATGTGCGGGAGTGCTTGGGTGCCTTGATCTGGAGGGGACCAGGGCGTCCCAGTGGTGCACCAGATCTGATAGATTTTTTGTGAAAATAAAATGGCAAAGTGGTTAGAGACCTCCTTGAGGAGGTCCGTGCACAGGTTCACCCAAGGAACTATTTTATAAAACGCAAACTGATGGGGAAATTTTATTAAGAAAGTCAATGAGGAAAGTTGGTCTCATAGAAACATACTTAAACCTAGGGTGAAAATCGCATCCAGGGGGAAATGGTGCTAAGGCTAATTGACCCAATAGGCGCACCCTACCATTAGCCAGGGTACTGTAGCTCAAGGGAAACTGAACTTGACTGATTGAGGTCAGCAAAGCTAACCCAAATTTAGAAATTTCGAAAATTGAACAGGTTTCAAAACCCCATTTGCTGACAAACTAAAGCAAACCGTCATTTTTGTTGTTGATATAGCTGGTATGTTTTAATTACTTTTCTGTAATGCAGGGCCAAGTTTCATGCACATCCTCAGGACCAACCTGAGCATATCTCGCCTGAACCTAGCGTTGGTCCAGCTTATGTTTGAGGTCAGAAAGGCCTGCCAACTTAACCTTTTTGGCCTCCTGATGACCAGCTTGATCCTTACAGTTGGTCCCCTCAATCATGTCGTTGAGTCCTGACACAATTTGTCCCATGGATTAGTAGTCAATCATGCTCATGCTCACTTTCTTAGGCCCTATGTACCTCTTTTACAGGATCTTGAAGGAAATTTACAGACATCACGATAATAATGGAGATTAAGTTGAATCTACTTCACGTTAAGATTCCCTCAGTGGTTTTTTAAAGGAGTCAATTTTATATAAAAACCTCAATTGTTGGAATCTTCAGCTACCTCCAAAATGACTGCTTCTGATGTAAATGGACAAACTCCAATCTTCTTTAGGAATACATCTCAATTAGCATCCTGACAGCGTCTGATGAAAGATCATGTACAAAGAGAGCCTAGAAGTCCACCTCTTTTACAAACAATCCTGAATTCTCACAAATATATGAATTTTCAACAAAAAAAATCATCACTTGTTTTATCTTATGATCCTTTAGTTTACTTTCTATCTGTGATTCATCAATAACTTCTTATTGAAGAATATCCTGTCCCCTGAAATTACATATTCAAGCCCTCTTATTTTTGATTCCTCGGCCGTTTAAGTATTTTCTTGTTGCCTTGAGAGAACTCAAACTCGTTCAGTTGACTATTTCTGCATATTTTGAGAGGCATCTAATTTGATGTTAACCATTGGTGTACTTTCTTGATGAACTTGACTATGTCTACAACTGCTTCCATCTGGAACCACCACTGGGTTCCTTTTAAAAAAGGGTTAAACCTATTCTTGAAAAAGAATAGAGAACACCTCAATGAAGCTTTCTGGGAGTTGTTATAGCTAAATTGGGCCATAAAAATTTAAAGCCCAGTCAGAATGGTCAGAAGCAATTTAACCCTGCAGGAACTGTTTTAGGCATCAGTTCACTCATTCTGTCTAGCCTATCTGATTGGAGATGATAGGCAGTAGAACAGCATGGCTAAATCTGAAAATGTCTGCACAACTTTCCCTAAGTACTGATGTGAGCTGGGGTCCACAATCGCCAATAACCTCCTGTGGCACCCCATGGAAGGTAAACACACGTGAAAAAGATAAGTTAGCCATCTGCGCCCCATTACTGTGGTGGTACATGGAATCAAATGGGTGAAATTAGTAAACGGTTCAACCAATACCATGATAGCATCATACCCCTCTGACAATGGTAGCTCCACAATAAGATTGACTGAGAGGGAAGTCCAGGGTCTGCTGCTTTTTTGTCTGGCACCAACAACCCCATGGTAGCTGATGATTTGGGCTCATCTTATAGAAAACCAGGAACTCCTTTGAATACCTTGCCACCTGTGCAGTCAATCCCTTCCAGTTATATCTAAAGCGGATAAGCTCCAAGGTCTTCACATTTCTGTGTTGCATTAAAGTTATGCCATCATGGTGTTCCTTACTTTATTACAGATGGAGTGTTCTAGAGGGAACCCATAAGCGTCCCTGGATCCTATACCATCTCATCCTTTTTATGGTATCCCTTTGTTATATTCTACTTATTTAACTTGCATTTTCTAGAAGCATAGTATATTCTGATGATAGGAACTGTGAAAGGACGACTTTATGAAAATATTATATTCATCTAGGTTCCAGTGAAGCAATAACTGGCATGCATGCAGTGGTGGAGGGTAGCTTGATAAAATGTATAACTTTAAAACCCCCAAGTGGGCGTTGTGCAAATCCACCCCTTCGAATCAGGAGTTAACACATGGTTTCAACTCATAGCTTCAGCCAAACCATATCCTTACATTTGTAAACACATAAGAGAACACAGATTGGGAAAGGATTTCAGCCACTGTGTTTTCTATAGGATTAGGACATGAGAGATGTAGTATCAATATAGGGCACAAAAATCTGTACAAACGTGTATAACCAGGAGAATCCATGAAGATGATGACGCCAATAGTTCAGTGCTTCCACTACTACCAATAGTTCTTTATCATAAACAACATAATCCTTTTCAGGTAGGGAAATTTTCCAAGAATAATATACCACAGGATGCATAATTTCATCTTCGCCACTTGTAACAGAGCAGCAGCTATTGAAAATCTAAAAGCATCATAAGCCACTATAAACTCCCAACCAGGGTCCACGTGGTGAAGAACTGACTTGGAAAGCAGGGTGCACTTCACATCTTGGAAGGCATCCTCCAGAGCAGAAGGCCACTGAAGAAATTTGTACCACTAGCATTATATAAAGGTGCTGCTACCTCAGAAAGACTTGGCGTGAACTTTTAAGAAAGGTGAAAGTCCACAAAAACTTCTCAATTTTTAAAGAGAATTTGGTGTAGCCACTCACAACTTGCCTTCTCCTTGTCTGGAGTGTTAATGTGGCTTTTGTCAAAAATGATGTTTCTCAAGAAGGTGACTTGGGACTTGAAAACTACCACTTGCTTTTTTTATGTCAGGTTCTCGCCCTCAAATGCTCAACCATTTGCTGCAGGCATATTTAAAAAGATTCTTACTCGAGAAAAACCAGAATGTCATCCATGTAGGCCACCACGCATACGCCTAACAACTCTCCAAGGCAGCATCAATATGACATTGGAAAACTGCAGGAGCATTCTTAAGCCCAAAATGCATGATCTGGAATAGGAAAATACTCTTCCTTGGACATAATTCAGTGAGACATTCATGCCACTTTTCTTATGGATCTGGTTAAAGGCGTTTAAGAAATTCAGTGTGAGGAAGACTCTAACTTTTTACACATAGCAGGTAATTTGTGACTCCACTAGGATTGGATGCAGATCATCTGTATTAACATTATTCAGGTTACTATAATCTATGCAAGAGCGTAGTGTACCATCTTCTTTTTCCACATATAAAAGTGGTGAGCATACTGGAGATAGATTATGAAATATGGCACCTTTCACAAGCTTATCCATGCAAACAAAAATCTACTTTTTCTGTAAAGTCAAAGGATATATTGCGTAAGAATCGTGCATTAGGTCAACTGTGAGTGTGAATTAACAAACAAACTCAAAATGATCTGGTAAGACACTTGCATAAGCCACATAAATTGAAAAGTACAACCTTTCTAAACACTAAGGTCAGGGCACTTTTAAAGTGGGCTTCAGTAAAGGTGCAAGGATGAGTTTGTCTACATTTAGCCGTTAGGGAAAATTGTCTTAAGGGCTGACTTTATACAGGGGTATCATTAATTCCCTTCCACTATTCAAGGATAACGTCAAGGTGTTAGTTTTCAAGTTGTTTATAATATCAAAAATTTGCCACTACTCCACTCCCAAAATAATTGAGTACTGGAGATTTTTGAATGCTCAAAAGCTGTCAACCAAATGGTAGTGGCCCACTTGATAATTGGCAAAACCCTGAACCTTCATGGTTGGGGATACCTTAGGAGAACATGCCCTAACCATGTCAATATGTAAGTAGTTCAACTTCATTTAGTCAGTTAGGCCCAAGTCAATAAAATTCTCAGAGGTCTCAGTATCCAATAAAATATTGTTCTAAATTTACTCAAAGTTGAGAAAAGATTGGCAGAAAGCAGAAAATAACCAGAATAGTTGTTGACTTTTGGGCTTCGTTTTGATAGCTGGTTCTTTGTCAGGTGTGATATTCAGGTTTGTACGTCTATTGTATGAGGACAATAGATAAGATGGTGATTAAAAACTTAAGTTATGACTTTTTTGGTAGTACTTAATTCGTATACCCTGTCATTTTACTTGGATGATGGCACACCACCCTGATCCTACTGATCCCAAGTAAATCAACTAATACAAAAAGAAAGCGCTAAACAAAAATGTTTATAAGTTAAATTATAAACTTAATCCAGTAGTTGAATATATATTATTAATGTCAACTTAAGGGTTATTTATAGGGTTTGATGTTCACCACATCTTACCCATGACGACTTAATTTCAGTGGCACATAACCATGTAAAAAGTTTGTAAGAACATCTACATATACTTCAACTCAAGGTATCATGCTCAGCCTCAGGGTCAGTGTAAATACCATCATCATTCTTGATATGGCATTTTGTCATGTCTTCAAATAAGCTGCACAGATTCACTTTCACATGCAATTGGCTTCACATGCCAAGGAGATTTGTATCACTAATTAGTAATTAATTCAATTGAAAACTTGGCCAACATTAAAAACTAATTTGACATAGACCAACAAAGTCCACGTGCCCAAGTCATTAAGTCAAAACTTGATCTAAGTCCGACCTAACCAACAAGCCCTTGAGCTCATGTCATCATACTCAAATATAATTAAGTGAAATCACTAGGCCGCAATTCCCAAGTTTGGATATACTTAGGATACACCTGAACCATAATTGCTGATATTGAATATCCAACGATTACGTTCAGTCAATCACTCAACAATAGTCTTCATTGATAACAGATAAAGACAACAGCTCACCAGTGGTCTCCTCCTTAGACTTAATCACACCCAAGGATGGATTTTACCATCAAAGATTGGAGAGGGTAGTTTGAAATTCTTACCACTGAGGGATCATATCCCACTGTATTCTCAACAGCAGCATACTTACCTGCATCTTTTGATAATAAATCCTGTTCAACTTCCTGAGTTTGATGAATCATCCTGGGGTCAAGCGCAGGTTCTCATGGTGATGTGATTAACTGTTATTAATTTGAGGTTGAAGCTGCAATAACTTCCAATCAGCTCAATTTTATATTTATGGAATTACCATTAAAGTATGGCGTTTTTAGGCTTCATAGCCAAAATACCCAAACTGATAGGGCCTGGAAGTCACTATCCATTGCCAACACAGTATTTACCCTTCCAAAGAGGGGTTGTTGGGCTCTACAGAAGAGAGTAGCAGAGAAGAAATCATAATAGATAGTTTATCAATTATGCCCTTGAGGATAGACTCACCCAAACTCTCACATTTCGTTGAAAGTGAGGGAGTATTCTCGGAAGTCACTGTTTAATCAAAGTATAATCAGTGGGTTCAGGCGCCATATTTATAGCTTCTTCCTTGGTGAAACAATTTTTGGGTAAAATAATCGCATCATTTATCAATAAGTCAAGGCTAGACTCCAATGACACTTGATCTACATATATATGAAGATTTGGAAAAAAATCTCCATTTCTAAAGGTGCACTTAAGTTCTTAGGGCAGTATTTATAGAGGTCTTCATGGGTGAAAAAACGCGGCTAAATTAATTGAATTTTAAATAAAACCTCAGGGCTAGACCCCCACCACCCTTTAAGATCCTCTAAAATCAAAGGTATGGAAAAAAGAATTCTTTACTTACAAAAAGCCCTTGAGTTTCCAGGTTGGTATATATAATGATTGGTGTAGGTGAAACAATGATGACCAAATTACCTGTCCCATAAACAGTTGTTGTGGAGAAATCGCCAAAAAGAGCTTCAATCAGATGATTAAAGTTTGTGGGGGGGAAGCTCGCCATATTGGAGCATTCCTTGTAGGAGTATCCAAAATGGAACAAAGAAATGACGTTTTGACTACGTCAGACAGAGGTAGAATCTGAGCCTAAATACAAGATCATTTAATAACAGCCTAAAGGGGCGTCCAATCTGGAAAAAAGTGAAGAACTTGTAGAACTTTGGAAGAAAACCACGTCAGTATAACGTGCTTCCAGAAGATGTTCCAAAACTTTTACTGTATTTAATAAATGAGGCTGTGATCAGAACACCGTAAAGACCCATTCAGCTGTACCAGAGGACAAGCGACATGGCAAATCAACACTGCAAATTGGTGGATGAGAGTTATTTAGGTTTGTATGGATAGTCTCTGCTAAAGCAATGGAAGTTAGCGCCTGCTAAATTTCTGAATATACTTCTGAGATGAGTCTCAGAATAATAACATCTGGATCCTGAAGGGTCTGAAACCACCATATACAAGCAGGAAAAGTAGGGACTTCCCAGTTGGCTGTAGTGAGAATAATTCTGAGCCATACTAAAAGTAAACTGAGCTAAAGCACTGTAGTAAGCAGCATAGTGACTGTGACAAATGGCCAATGTACCCTTTTGACGCTTAGAGAGCCTTACTCAAAGAATCCCTATGCACATATATTAGAAAGTAATGGTAACTAATGACAAGAGAGTGTCTGTAACTCTCTCAATTCCTGAGAGGCGGTGGGAAATGAACAATCACACAGCTATGGATTACCCTACTAATAATAAAAGAAAGGGGCACTTCAAAAGGTAATAGTACTCAGAGACCTAAGGATAGGATGTACACAATTGTATAAATTAAGAGATATACCAAAAGTGCCAGGACATGGTTAGACGCCAGGGGGTCCATTTTCAAGCGCAGATTTGAGTTTAGATTCTTTATGTACCATGATCTAGAAGGGTCCAGGCTTCCCTGAAAAGGAAATGGAATTCATAGATAATTTATACAAAAATAAAGTGATCTATATTATCTGAGACCTCCTTGGGGAGGCCTTTAAAGAGTATAAACCAAGTGACCATCTGATAAGAAAAATGAAAGGATTTATTAAATAAGTTGATTAACAAAAAAGTTTGGTCTCAATGAAACGCCTTTAAGGAATTGATGGGACCATTTTATGATGGGCGAGACAATGCAACCATTATAACCACTAAACACAACCACCATCAATTGTAGCCCAATAGCTTAAGTAGGCTTACACCTGGGTAATTTACTGAAGTTAGAATTTGTCATATTTGGCAATATATTAAATAAAATGGGACATTAAGCCTTATTAACCAACCAAATGTAATCACCTGTCTTATTTAATAACATAACTGGTGCATTTCAATTCCATGGATGTAACGCTCATTTGACCATCACGTGACTCAGAACCAACTTGGGCATATTTTCCCCTTACCCAGCATTGGTCCAGGGTGTTCTTAAGGTCAGGAAGGCTCACCAACTTGGTCCCCTTGACTAATCCCACTCAGCCTCTTTGGTACAATCTTTCCTCACAATTATATTTTTAACCATGACAGGGTAAAGTAAAAAGTAATCCAGACGTAGTAGAAGTACTAAGGTTAGTCCAAATTGAGATTATAAGAAAATATATATATCTGTAAATGAAAGGGTGTTTATGGTATCAAATATATAGAACCCTAATTAGGATTAAGAATGATAATACTGTAATACATGGATAATAACATGCGGCTTTATCGTGTAATTGAGTATTTGCAATGGTATGGTTAGTTATTAGTACCCTGGAGGTCTTTGGTAGTTTATGGATGATTTTATATTAAAAGAGCATTAGGTTGGGATTCCAAAACTTATATTATATGGCATACGTTACTAGTACATCAATATATCTATACATTGGATCTAATTAAAAAACAAAATGGTTTATTGAGTTATATTATCCAAAAATTGAATAAAAATTACTATTTTTTTGAGTTGGCGAGCTAACTGCTCAATGTATTATTTTATCAGATTGATTATCCACTGAGTCTAAATTTGAGACTTATAAATCTTGATTAGTATTTGGGTTCATTTAAATTGTTGATATCTACTGAGTAAATCTGTTAAGTTGAAGTCATCTATCTTTCATCTACCCAAGTTTGTCTAAAAAGCTGATGATATTTTAAAATAGATACATTTTATAAAGCTTAAAGATCCATCTGATAAATCTTGCCTTATAAAGCTTAATCACTCATCAGATAAGCCTTTTAATATTTTATTATGATCTCTCCTTTTATCTTTTTTGGTTTCAGATCCTGGAAGTTATAAAACTTAAATTATACTATTTAAAAATATCAGGTAATAAATAAATCGTTGAAACTGGCATTAAGGTATCATATTCTAACTTGCACCGTTTTACTGAGCAAGTAAACAATAATCTGTATGAGGACAGATACTAGAGATATAAAATAAATTAAAGCTTTATTGCATTTTACAAATTCTAATTATAGAATATAATAAAGCACACTGTATTTCCTTAAGTACTGACAGTGGCTTGCAGTAAACATATAGAGATTTGTCCATAGGTCCAAGTCAAGCTACCTGTGACGAAATTAGATAACCTTCCTAAACAGCAATCTCTTCATTAAAAACTTATATTCCATGTTTCCCATTGGTGCAAAACAACTATAACTTAAAAGCATATAGAAAATTTGGTAAAGTTGCATAACTGATACTAAAAGGCAGGGATACTATAATTTTAGTCTCAGGGATTTATGCCAAATTAGCAATCGGCCTAGTAAACAAGAAGTTGTACTTTACAAAAAATAATTTTAATTTTAGAACAACCCATTTACAGTGTCTCTGAGGCAAGGGGTATTATTAGTTATTATGTGATTTAATTTGCACATGACAAGGAGTGGTAGCATAGCGGGGTTGATCCTACTACACTCTGGACTTATTTTGATTTAAACAGGTTTGAAACCAGCACAGGCTAAAAAACTTATCTTAGTATATTTGTCCCAAGGTCAACCCACCTTGTTTACTTTTTAATTTCACATAGCCACTGGGATGAGGCAACCAATTTTAGATTACTGATTGGGATCTAGCGCTGTGGTATATTGAGAAATTAATTGTATATTGATACTAACTCTATTTAAATGGTAACCCATAGAATTTAGGTACCATTCTTTCCAAAATGCGGCTCAACTAAATTAAAAGTAAGCTAATGCTTCAGATTAATGTTGGCATAGATGGTAAGATCAATTAAAGCCCCATTATTTTCTAGTTAGATATAACTATTAAGTAAAAAATAATTTTGTTCATATAGTTGTCCATACCAGATCTCAACATTACCTCACTTAACCAAACTCATGAAAGAATTAAAGGGGTAAATTGGGTCATTGAGAGGCAGTGGCCAATAGGTTGGAGCACTGATAGTTTTTTAAGAATTTTAGAATGTAACTAAATGATTATATAACCATTAGAGGAAATAAATAGAGTGTAGGTATTTTAAATGTCTTATATGATCTTAAAGGGCCCTTTCCACATGTTCTTTAATTTATAAGTCCTCCTAAAAATATGGTTATTGTCATATAGAACCAATTCTCCACGCCAAAGTTGGTAAGGTCTTTTGGTTTCTTGTTATTGTGCCTTTGTGTTTTCTTTCTGAGTAGCACATTTAAATATGATTCATTCTGTAATTGAACCAAATTCTAAATTACTATATTTAATAGCCTTATAGGACTTAAGGTTTCAGTTTGAAAAATGATTATTAAATTGGGGGGGATTCAGATTTCATCCCATACAGTCACTGGAATGGAAATTAACATTCTGAAGAATAAAAGATGAAATTATAGGTAAACACAGCAAAAGGCAGGAACAGTACCCATCTGGAGGACTTTTTTGTGGATAATTTCTGTAGGATGCCCATGAATATTCCATTTACTAATATGCAGTGCCATTAGCTTCTGGATGATAGGTGATAGATAAAACTTTTAAATACACATCAAGCTGTTAAGCTTATAGTGACATAAGAAGTAAGTCTTGTCATTATCCATCAAGGATTGTGGACATCTATGCCAATATACTATGTTTTATACATAAACTTAACTGTCCTTGTGGTGCCAAGGTCTTTGATCGTTTTGGCCTCCAACTACATAATGAGGTGATCAATGGCCACATTTATGTACTTTGAATGCCCATAATTGCGGGAAATAGAGCATTAACAATGATTGAGATGGCGTGCCAAGCAGATTTGGGTTTGACCAACTGATAGGACATGAATTTTTAAAGGGGCTTTTTTTAACATCCTTTACAACCGTTGGGGGTCAGTAAATTTTTGGGAGCTATGTACTGAATTACCTCTGTGATTAGTACCAGATGTTAATTTCCAGCTATGTGGCTCACTTTAACTCCCCAGCCTACTGCACAGATTTCTAATATGTGCAATCAGTAGTTGTTGATTTATAATCTGATAAAGTATAGATGGTGATTGATACCAGTATGAAGACTAGTATTAAGCTGATATTTTATAACCAAAATTTTTCCTTCTCAGGTTTCTTCCTAAAGCAGGTACTAACAATCTTCCTTCAAGATACCAGTGAAGGTAATAATAGATTCTATAGATAAGAAGGGCATTTCTAACCCTTCACCTCCTCCTCTGGAGTTAGAAAAAAATCTGATGGTAACAGAACTTAACCTACTGGCAGTAGGTTCAGCGGTTCTAAAGGAACTTCTACTCTTGAGACTTGACCACTAATTCTGACTTAAAGGTCCTCTATTTGGACTTATCCAGAAATTATGGTTCAATGACATTCTTTGGAGAAACTTCTATCCCTTCCTCTCTTGAAGCAGAAACGCAGAGAACTTGATAATAATATTTAGCTAAAGGATATCTAATCACTCAACCTAATCTCAAGAGAATAAAATACAACAAAAATATAATAGACTAAATCTTTGATTATCTAAGTGTTTGATCTATCTAAAAATGAAAGGGAATATATAGGGGAATTGGCTTATAACACTTCTTTTGGAGCCCCAAATGGAAATGGCAGCCGTCTCTCTGAATTAACCCTTCACAAATCACTCAAAAATAAATGATATTTCTTCTCATCCACCCACCTAGTCAGGATCCACCGCTGACTGGATACGATCTTCTATTGGTTGGATCTGGCGGTAGCATGTTCCAGCGCCCTCATCCAACCCCAACGGAGTAACTCTATAAAGCTAGCAACCTGCTTAGGTAATGGGACCCTTTACCCATTATCATCAGGCTGAATTGCCTAAAAGGTTAGACCACCAGGTGCTGACACAAAAAGCGTTGTCAACGCCCAGCAACTATACAATATACTCTTAGTCAATAATTGAAAAACTCAATTACTCCTATAAGTTAATTTAATTTCTAATACCGAAATGACAACTTAATTACTTATTAATTGTCAGGGATCATTTCTGACAAAACATTATTGATCTGGCGGACAAAACCTAGCCAATTACTTAATGTTCATTAAGGATAAAAACAAAACTATAGCTATAATATTGAATGATAACTTGAATACCCATTAGTGGTATTGTCACCTAATGGATAATCAGATATTTTACAATCATATCAGACGAGATAATATTGTCATATCAAAAATCCCAACAGGATCTCAAGTATATAAAGGTTACTAATTACCTCAATACTGTTGTTTTAAATGTTTCAACATCTTTTTTATTTCTGTTGTCTTATTGCCTTATGAGTTGCAATAATCAAATCTGTTCCCTTAATTAGCCTTAGAAGATAAAAATTGCTGCTCATTGCAGATTTTATAAATTTCCCTTTTTTGATGTGTATACTTTTACAGCTTAATAAAATTTTTAAACCTCCAATGTTTCATTGCCATGTTGTTTAAATACCATTTTATCAACAAACATCAGCAATATCACCCACCAAGGCCATGGTGGGTAGATGAGATTAACAATTGGCGTTTTGGTGTTTTATGTGAAGGTGGTGCTGGATTGCAACTTCATAGGCTTGCAAATTTAAAAGCGTATTAGAAAGATGTTTTTGTGGTTCCTAAAGTTTTTTTTTGAAAATTGAGGCGTGATTGTTTACTACTGTGAAGTGCACCCATGGGTATATCTCCAATATTTCTTACACATTTAGACTACAGCTAATCATTTCTTCTAAGTTAAAGTATAATATGTTCATGCAAGTTTAAAGGTAAGCTGCAGTAAACCACTATTTGCTCATTTTCTTCATTTTTTATTTTGCAATAACACTGCCCCTACAGTGGTGAGTGACTCATTTTTTATAATAATGAATAATTTTATCAGAGTTAGGGTACATATGTATTGTCACTTTAATGAAGCAAAGCCTCAACTTATCATCTGTGCTTGTTGATTTATTTGAGGTATGCCGACCAGGGGACAGACAGTACCAATCACAACACTCAAAACGGCAAAACAAACTACTAACCAGGTGGGAAGCAGAAACTGCTTAACCCACCATGGCAGAGGGTGAGGAGGGGTCGGGGGTTGATTTTCAGAAAGTCCCACCTCAATCAAGGGGTGTTGGTTACAGTACCAGATCAGAGCAGAGAGCCAGGGCGATGGGGCATCTGCATAGTGGGGGCTGAGGTCAGCGTAGTAGGAGTTTTCCACTTCTGCATCAAGATAATGATGGGAAAGTGTTTCAACAAAAGCTGCAAGGAGAACTTCAGCTTCTTTGCAGGCTTCAGGAAGTTGGGTGAAAAGGGAGATACTGTGGCGGGTGATTTTGGCTGAGGGGTTGAATGAAGCAAGTGTTGCGACATTCATAACAGCGATTTCAGCATCATCAAATAGTTTTGAGATGTCACTGCAGGGAGATTCAGGGAGGTCGGGGGGAAGAAGATGGTGGGCAGGCCATGCTGGAGCTGAGCCACTGACTGGGCCACCGCAGTGCGTAGTTTTGGGCAATGAGGAGAGGCCACCGCAGCTAAGGCGAGCTGGTGGTCACTTTGGAAGGGGGCTGTATTGGGTAGAGGAGCAAAATGGCGAGGGGTAGGGGTTTCATCAAAGTCAGGAAGGAAAAATTCTGCCTGACCATAATTGCCATGGCAGAGAGGTTGACCTGTATGCTTACTAATGAGGACAATCCCTGATTCGTCAGTTTCAGCCAATAGATCCCATGGATTTTGGTTCACTGGAATAATGGCGTTTTATATTTGAGTGGGTAGGATTGGGCAAATGGGCAGCTGCTTTGGTGCGAATGGTGGTCCAAGCAATGCTCTGATTGGCTGGTGTAGATTTAGGTGGGAGAGTGAGGATGGAGGTTTTGGGGGGGGGGCTGATTTTCCATGTGGGCCCACTGAACGAGATTGGAGGGTGGGAGGGGGCAGCAAAGCGCCCCATACTGAACCTCCAGAGGGGGGCTCAGAAGCTGCTGCAGCGGATTTGGCCTTAGGGAACGCTCTTTTTGCATGGTCGAGGCCAAAGCAGAGGGAACAAATCTGCCTACCATTATTGACCTGAGCCCAAAAGAAATGATCAGGCGCTGCAGCCACACTAGCGCGGGGTGGGGTTTGTTGGGCTATGGTAGGGAAGCCTCAACTTATCATAGGCTAATTAAAAGTACCCCTTCCACTCAAATTGTACCCCATTTTTTTAAAAAATAAAATAGAGGCTCGACAATTTTACTGAATAACTTGAACCTATGGTGATAGCTGACCATTACAAGGAATACTTGAATGTCTCACTTACTTCTCAGCTGCGTCATAACTTTTTGGCCTTAATCTTCGTCAACTAGGGCTTCAAGCCATGCTTTTTAATGACAAACCCTCATATATTTAAGTTATTTGTGGAGAAAGTTGTTTTTACATGCCTTGATTCAAAATCAGCCTTAGTGAAGCGGTTGAAAACTTCAAACAAGTATTGCAAGTGCTCAGTAAACGTTCAAAAAATTATTTAATAACAATTAAATAAACTAACACACAATAGAATCATAATTTTCTCAAACACTATCCATGGCCCAATGAAAGGTCATGTGGAAATTGCATAACTCTTAAAGAATCTGAGCTGGTTGGTATAAACCTTAAGCTATAATCATGCAAATCTCACCTGTTTGCTCTTAACAGCTTGATTTGCGATTTAAAGAAGTTAAATTTATAAAAATATTACGCGCCACCTAAGTGGTCCAGAGCATCATCAATGCATGCTATCATATACATTTTTTGGTAACATATTTTTAGCTTTCTATAGCTAACCACCACACAATTTTGAACCGTTTTTCTATTTTAAAAATCAACACTGGTGAGGCCCAAGGACTCTTGGAGGACACTTAGATCCCCAGTTGTACCAGCTGGTTGATTACTTCATTGACAACTTCATTAACAGCCTTTGAACATCTGATAGGTTGTAGGTAAATAGTTCCATTTACCAGTATGGTATAGCATATTTTGTGCACAATTTAAATTGAAGTCAGTTTTTGCAAAAGCGGTATTGTATTTCACAGATAATTTTAGTGCTTAGTATTCAACTTCTTTTAAAACATTAAGCTTTGCTGAGATATCAGAAACAAATTGATTAAGACTCCTCACATTAAAGCTTGGATTCATCTAGTAAAACAAGTTCATGTATATCTAGAACTTTTCAACTGGTAAAATATATAAGAAGCAACTACTTGGTGCCATTTAATATGAATAGGGTAAGGAAATAAATTTTTCTAAATGCACCTGATTTTACCATGGCCAGGAAGAAAAAAACCAGGCGTGGTAACAGGCTCTGAGTTAAATTGGTAAAATGATGCAAAAATGTCGCTGTATTTTTTTATTTTTTACTTATCTTAATCTCAAAATTTAAACTGGTGGCCAAAAGGATAGTTAAACTTTGGCTTGCTCTAAGCTGATTGGCATTTTTTACGTCTAGTTGGGCAATTTCTTGGTGCAATTCTAATTCTTTGATAGTCAATGGGACACTGTTATCATTAAAGGCGAGGTTAACGAACGCTTAATCAAGGGATCAGGGCCACTGTTCTTCCTATTGTTAATAAGTGTAAGGTTTTGTCCAAAATGTTCAAAGTCTTTTCATCAAAATCAGCCTTAATCCCATAACATCATAAAAAAGAAGGTACAATGATAAAGTTGTAATTCTATTTTAGTAAAACTCTTGCATAAGATGAAAATATCAGAGAGCTAAACTGCATTTGTAGCACACTATAAGCTCCTACATATGTAGTTGTATTGGGACCTGCGGTTCTTTATTTCAGTACAAGGGTCAATAATGGGCGTCAAGCCAAGTTTAATTGATAGTTAGTAGACACAATATTGATTAGTTATACACTGTCCATGATGGCTCTTACTTAAAACTTAATACCAATTATGTCAGTATAGGTACACTCAGAATATTAAGCGTCAGCTAAATAAAAAAAGCTGATATCTAAGGTTCCAGCTTGACTTATATACAGTTGTATGCCTTCACATTATAGTGAGCTTGATTTTTTAAACTCCAATAGTTATGGCCATATGGACTCCGTTTAACTTTTCTGTGTTTCCAGAGGTGACAGAAGCTCTTAATGTTCCAATTTCTGGACGTAAGGCTTTTCTTCTATCTTAACTAATTATAAATTATTAATTTTTGTTAGCGAGTGAGTGGTTACAGCTACTATCCCTCTAGAATACTGTAGGAATAGTTAGCTTCAAAGCGCCTGGGTTATCCTTTTGTAAAGAATTATCAAGTGGAGGGGGTCAATCCTAATCTTAGTATGAATTTCATGAAGGTCAGTGGAAGTATAATATCCATTTTCTAATCCGCCTTGTCATTTCCCAAATCATATACAGTATTCTGGTTCACCACATAAAATATGGGTCCGCAACATTAGAAGGGCAGTGACTTGAATAGCGCCCTAACTGTTTGCATATTTGACAAGGTTTTTAAATAATTTCCTATTCATCTGAGAAAAGGCCTTAAGCTTGAACAGAAATTTTCTTGGGGAACTGTCCCTATTGCTCATATCAAGATCTAGATGAATTGTGTTGATCACCTCAAAAGTGACAGCTCTGCAGCCAAGATATCTAAACATTTGGGTAATAATTTGTTTGTCATTAAGCACTGCAACAATACACAGTAAAGCTCCTTGTATGGCTTTAAGGCATGTCAAAGTGCAATCTGGGCATCAAATTTAATACCTTTTCCCCATCTAAATCTTGAGAATCAAGGTAAAAATGCTTGGAAAAAGCCGTGATGGGCTCATTTTTGTTAAAGGAGAAATTAAAGAACATTGTCTTTTGTATAGGTGTACATTCTGCTCCATAAAAAACTCTGAACAATGAGACTTTTGGCATCGCAGTAAGTCATGATGATTAAATTTAAGTTTAGCTTAACCAGCTCTTGAATTTCAGAGTCTAGGGAATTCAAAGTTGCAACTTTGCAATCTCATGGGCATCCCCATGCATAAATCAACCATCATGATAAAATTGTGTACATTTCAATTTTTTGTCAAACTTGGGCAAGATGATAGGGGCGAGAGGAATTTGACATCCATTTTTGCAAGACTGTGAAGTCTGTGATAAATATTGTTGAACCTCAGGGTCTTTTAGTAAAAGGTGAAAAGAAACGACTTTAAGCTGTCAAAGAGGCCTGAGTTGAGGTCACCTAGATAATGTGAGCAGAGGTTACTGGGTTATCAGGAGTTAAAGATGATGGTGGTGGCGAAGGTAGTTCATTATTTGGGATATTCATAATATCATTGGGACCAGAAATACTAGAAGATGAGAAATAATTAAGAACCACAGGCAATTGGCACAAAAACAGTGACGCATTGCCTTTGGCATCATATAGCTACATAGTGTCATCTTGTGACTAAATCACGTAATTGGAGGTATTTACTGGTATGACTTTGTCTAATATATAAACAGTCATATATAAACTCTTGGCTTAGTCGGTTAAATAGGTTAGTAAAGTGGCGACAGTCTGCCATAAACCTTTGTTAAACCTGCTGAAGTTTTCATTTATAAGCCAAGAAGTGAGACTTCAAATATTTGATTTTCCTGCCCTTAAAGAGTGGGCTAGGATATACATGGAGTCGATCTTCCTGTAAAGGTCAGTGTTAGAGAGAACTGCTCTATCCATGGCTTAAGCAATGGTGTCTAGAGAGTCGATTAGTATTGGTATATATGCTATATTAGTAAACCAGCTATTGCTTATCAACAAATATACATGAGTCAGCCAAGGTGGCATTACTATCATTGCTAAGGTGACAAATAAATTAACATATCATTGCTAAGCCTCAGAGTTGGCCGCTTCAGAATTGGTAAGTTTCTCTAGTTAAGTACGGCAATGACTTTTTGGCAAAGCCATTATACAAACATTGGTGTCCAGGGTTGAAGAAGTGCCCCTTGTAGTGAGCACTAAATGTTAGAACCTAAACTTAGGCATCAAATCTCAACTGCACAGGTCATCTTTTGCTTATGTTGGGATTTTATGCCCACCTTTCCAGCATCCTAGATTACCGGTGGATCTATAGGAGATAATTCCTGATGGTGAGTGAATTGGATATTAGTTGACCCCAATTTTTAGGTTAATCATGTTTGGGGGATCTTAGGTAATTTGTCAGTTTCAGATCTGTTGGGGTCAATTTGGGTGAAATCTTAAGATCTTGCTGGGCAGAATTCTCACAAAATGAGGGCATTTGATATATTATTGATAATTAACTATCAGGTGTACTGATTGGAAATGGTCAGGTTTCATTACTGACTGATTGAGAAATTAATGAGCAAGTTGTAAGGTGAGTGGTGATGCCTGCAACTAGCAAATTGATCATTTGGTTTGTATCCAGCCATAATGGGTAACAAGTACCATTACCTAAGCAGGTTGCTTGCCAAATATGGTTGGTTCGCTGGGATTGAGTGGGAAATGTTAGGGGCATGTTTTCTTACACTGTCCGCTTTAGGTCTCAAGAATATCAAACAAAAGAAACCTAACAAGATGGAGAGGACCATTGTTGGTGAGACGTCAAAGGGAAGTTCAATGGAAACAGCTGCCGTTTCAATGCTTAGGCGCCAACTGAGGGTTGTGTGCCAAATTTCCTCCATTATGCCCTGATAATTCACATTAATAAACACACAAATTGAGATTAGTAATAAGTCCATTTATTGAGTTAAAGATCAAAAATTGTTTAAATTCTATTCATCTTCAAGAAATTATTGCTGTGTGCAATAAATGGGGACTCTTTTGTCATACAAAGAGTAAGGATCAAGGATCTTTAGTAAAGAAGCTGAACTTAAAAGAGATTCTCTGTGTACTACATAACACGTAGGAAAGACCATTAACTTCTGGATCTGAGCGTGGATCAAGTTATGCAAAAAAGGGAAGAAGTACCTACAATCGACATCTAAAGTATTTTGTGGAGAAGTACAGGTCTAGCATTGGACCATAATGGGTTATCTATTCAACTATGGATAATAGTTGTCATACCATTATCAATCAACTATCAACTACTATCTAACAACGTAAATCATGCACATAATGAACCTGTGCAGTCAACAGTTAGGGCTTTATTTTTTTAGTACTAGATGGTCCCAAACAGTTAGGGCTTTCAATTGGTGAAGAACCCAGATTTGTAACATTTGGTACTCACAAGAATAATAACCAACTCCTAATTTTTAATAATTGTTGCTTTCTACAGGTGGTAGTCAAGTATAATATGTAGCATAAGATGTCATACAAGGACAATTTAAGAAAACTCTGGAAGGAATTGGCAACCCATAATAAGAATGTCTTGAATTCTACCAATCATCAAGAACTGTGCTTCCTTGGAGGAGAGAGTTATCAAGATCAAGGAAGGAGTCAAAGATTTATTTAATATTTAGCAATGACTTGATAGGGAAAGAAATGTCATTAAAGAAGAAAGAACAAGATCTAGTTCAAGAAGTTTTATCCTTGAAAGCTGAATGCAAAGTGGATCGTTTTTAATTGCATTCATTCAGTGCAGACATAGAGCATCTAATAAAAAAAGTTGAGAGTTGAAGGCTTATAGATGCAAATGTGAGACCTATGCAGCGACTGACGCTGAAGAAATAACCCCAAGGACTCCAGTGGGAGTCAACTATTTCAATAAGTATGCTGATTGCATTCACAGCCATTTTGGAGATGACTTCTGAAATCACTCCTTAACTTAGTCAAGTAACAAAACCAAAAGTGGTGGCTAGAGAAATTTTGGAGGAATTTAGAGCTACATTAAAATTACCACATATAACTGGGATAACGACCCTAAATTCTACCAATTGTTTAACATGATAAATGTTCAGGTATGGCTATCATCAAAATGCTTTAACGGTGATGAAATGTTTGGACACTAACTGTCAGAATTTGGTGTTAACCCATCTAGAGAGGGACAGCTGGTCTTATTTTGAGGCCAAGGCTGCCATAATGAAAGAATTTGGAAGTCCCAGGTGTATGTCAAAGTGCAAACAGGAACTTATGGTAATTCAAATTACAGAAGGATGAGTCCTTAGAGAGTTTTGCAATTGATTCTACCAAAATTTCAGATTATAAATTCGAGCAAAAATACTGGACAACTTTGATGTACAGATCGTTTTGCATGTGTCCCTTTAGCCCTATCACAATTTACATTGAATGATGTCTTCCATGTTTGCAACTAAAATTACCACCTTGCAAATGGTGAATTATTTAAAGATATTAAAAGCCACATTTGAGGCCCCTAAGAGAAGCTTCAAGCCAAGTCCAGTTTGAAATTTGAATCCTAAAAAGGGGACTGAGAGCGCTAAGGAGTCCAACAAAGTGAATGTTTATAGGAAATAAGCCCAAGGATTCCAAGCGGACATATAAGAAAGACAAACGCTGTTTTTGGTGTGGAGGAAAGGGACACTTCGCTTTTCAATTCAAGAAGCCAAAGGAGAAGATTACAATAGTCCAGAAAAACCAGGCCAAACCCACACAAGAGTTGGTAAAAGGGCTCGCAGCTTAGATGGGGAACAGTCTAGAGCTGCAGTTAAACCCGTTCCCACTGAAATCTTAAATGAAAAATTGACAAATGAAATTTGTTTATCTATGATGATGTGTAGGATAAACTTTACCAAGTGTCAATCTAGATGTCATACAGTAACCAGATCTGGAGCAAAGGGGATTGACCTTGAAATAATCAAGGAGGTCGCTCGTCTATATGAGCAACAACTAGTGGACAAGATTCGATCTGTGGAGAATCCCGAAGACTTGACTAAGGTCAAATTAGATGAGGCAAACCTATCTATCCCCCTTAGCGTGAATAAGGAATCATTTCCTAATTTATCAGCACAAATTGTTCCCAACCTCAATTTGTAGAATAAAGACACTACACACTCATTATATATAATTTTACAATACTCTGAGTTTACATCATTGATATAATGATTAATCAATTATGGGTGCATGTGATAATTGACAGTGGAGCACCTTTCAATATTTTCTCAACCAAACTGGTGAATAAGATGAGAATCTTGCCTGATTTGGAGCATAAGAAAGTATATGGGACCACTGGGACAAATACAACCATATCCTGTGGAGCATATAGTGCTTTACCACTCTGATTTAGCTATTTTGATGGCATCCTCCTCAGAAATAGTTTTGGCCAATTAAAACCACGAATTTTATGATTTGTACCAAGTTTATAAGAAAGTATGGAGTTAAATGTAACTTTGAAGACAATATGCTGACCATATTGGGCCAGATGTTATCACTAGTTTATTAGAGAGATGAGGAAACTCCACTGACCAGGAAAAACTGTTTCATCGATCTGATCTACAATGATGGCATTGTCCTGATTCTCTACCAATTGGTTGGGTGATAATGAAGAGAAATACAGATGAAATACCTTGAAAATTGAGGAATTCTGTTGCAAATTAAGAATTTGAGAACCATACTTCCAGGATCACAGATCATAGTCAACATGGTATTGACGTTGGAGATGACCGGGCTGTTGTATGGAGAAGTAGGTAGCATTTGGAAGAATTTCTGAGTAGAGCCATGTGCGGCGCATGGGATAGTGATGCCATGCCATGGAAAAATTCGAGTTATCCTAGCAAATTTGAGTGAAAAACTGGTGAAGATTGAAAAGAATCAGATCATTGCACTTGTTCATCTGATCCTGATGGTGGAATTGTGGAAATTCCACGGTTTTGGGACCCTCAATGAGATGGGATTACTGGCAGTGGTGTCTGAGAGCATCAATCTATTGGTTGATCAAGAGCAACTTGCTGATCTGACGGAAAGACAGAAAAAGGAGGTGCTCAAACTATCTTAAAAGTACCAGGAAATATTTACCTAGGACGACCATGATTTGGGATGTTCAAGAAATGTCATCCACAAAGTTGTCACCTGGGAAATATTGCCAATAAGAATGAGACCAATTTGATGGTTGAAGGCTGCCAAGGCAGTAGTGGAAGAAGAGAACAGCAAACTAGTGAAGCACGGGATTCTAGTTCCATCATCAAGTCCTTGGGCGTGCCCTATATAGATCGTGAAGAAGAATGATGGATCTAATCAGAAGGTGATCAATTACCAGAAGATGAATAAAATAAAAAAGAAGGATTTATATCCACTATCACAAATTGGTGATGCATTAAATCAACTAGGAGAAATTAAGTACTTCTCCGCAATGGATCTGATATTAGGATATTGGTAAATCGATTTGTCAATGAAAGACCAGAAGAAATGCGTAAATAGCACCGCGCAGGGGCTATACTAACAAACTAGAATACCCTAAGGTCTTTGCAATGCTCCTGTGACATTTCCAGAGGGCTTATGGACGGCATATTAAAAGACTTTTAGTTTGTCATGCGTCCTGGTGTACTTGGAAAATACTAATATGTTCAGTAGGAATTTTACTGACTATCTACACCACTTGGAAGTAGTCTTCAAGAGCCTGTACACAGCTACAGTGAAGATTAAGCTGAGGAAGTTCCACTTCTTCAAGAAAGATTTGGAATATTTGGGATTCGTTATAAAACTCTAGTGGACAGCAATTGCAAGCCTAGAAGATTGAGGCCTTAAACAGATGGCCATTATGAGAAGTATCCAAGATGTCCAAGTGTTCCTTGGAATGGTCAGATACTACCAAAGTTTATAAGGGATTTTGCGAGAATCACTGAGCCTCTTCCATTTGGTGAAGGATTCAAAGAAAGGATTCATTTGAAATGTAGAGGTCCAGAGTTCTTTTGATGAGTTATTCCAGTATCTGATAGATTCTCCAATATTAAAATATCCAAATTTTATTTTGAGAATTTACAATACAGACTGATGCTTTGTTAATGGCAATCAGCGCCATCCTGAGTCAAGTAGATGAGCTCAGGGATGAGCATCCAGTAGCTTATGTGAGCTGGATGCTATCAGCTGCAGAGCTGAATTACACTGTTACTGAACATGAATGCCTTGCGTGAATTAATGCCTAGAAAAGTTTCATGTGCGTATTCATGAGATGCTTTTAAAGTGGTGATGGACCACTCACGCCGCGTTGGATACATAATTTAAAAGAACTGGAAGGAAATCTGGCCCAATGGGTATTAAAGCTACAGGCTTACAACTATGAGATAGTTCACCAAGAGGGAGCTTCTCACCAGAATGTGGATGACTTATTGAGGTAATTAATGGTCTAAGTGGTATACCAGAAAGAGGACAAGATGTTTTAGAATATGATCAATGGAGAAATTGGGACGAGCCCCAATAAATCTAAGGTGCACTTTGGAAAGCAATGGAAAATACTGAGACAAAGGATGGACAAGTTTATAAGACGATTAATGGAAAATGATTATTATTACCATGACTGTTGGAATGAGTGTCAATTGTTCAAGATATTCATAAGGTTGTTGGACATGGAGGCATGAGGAAGAAGACCGACTAAATTTGACAGTACTATTGCTGGAAGTCTATCAACTATGATGTAGAGGATTATCTGGCTTGCTGTGTGGGGTGCCAGTTGCAAAGGCTTCACAAGAAAATGACTGAATATTGGCTGCCCTGGATTTTCCTGGAATACGGTGTCCATCAATGTGATGGGGCCATAAGCCATGAGTCCAAGTGGAGTCAAATACATCATAGTTACAATCAACCATCAGACTAGATGGGTCGAGATAAAGGCCCTGGCAAAAGTGGACGCTACAAGCACTGCAAGGTTTTTTTTGGATTAAGTTGTATAATGCCATGGATGCTTGTAAGTCTTGTTAATCAACAATAGAACGAATTTCATGTCCTACATGATCCAGAGATTAAATGAGATAATGGGTATCTGAGGATTCATGTCAGTACCTTACCAGCTGGAGACAAACATACTGGTAGAATGGGTCAATAGAATGCTGGCCACGACGCTGAGGAAGCTGGTCTCAAAGATAACTTCTACATGAAGAATAATTCATTTTGGTGATGGCTACATATAATATAAGTCACCATACGGTGATGGGAAAAACGCCATTCAATTACTATATGGAAGGAAGGCCACATTACCGTAGATTCTATATCCAGTAGTTGAACCAACATTGGGGATAAGTGCTAAGCAAAACTTACTCCAATTTTCAAATAACCTGATTGAGATGCAATTGCAAAAATATGATACAACTTTGAAGAAGAGAATAAAGGAAAAAATGATAGATGGTAAGAAATGACTGGCATTATCAGAATATGAAGTAGGCAATAAAGTTGCCTATTATGATATGCATGGTTTTGGAAGAATAAACAAGTTTGATGCATTGTGGTCAGGTCCATTTGAAATTATTGCCAAGATGGCGACGGACGCATATTCTATTAAGAAAATCTATAATAGAAGAATTGTAAATCAAATCCATGCTAAATATCTAAAGCAGTGGATCAAAAAAATAAAAAGGGTGTTCCCAAAGGACTGCTAATCCATTGAGATGGTTAAGTCCTGTTGATTTTTGGTTAAGTTTTAAAAAAGGCGCTGTACCAAAATAAATGGTTAAGTCTCAAAAAATAAGATCTCTGAACCATAAAAAACTGGTAGGTTGGAGTATACCTAGGACCCAGTATGGGGAAATAAAGAAAAAAGATGGACCGCTGAATTAAGTGAAGGTCATGTCCCATATAAAAAAAAAGAAAAAAAAGAAAAAATTGATAAAAATATAGGGAAAAACATTAAACGCACTTAAAAAGTTATATTTTAATAATTTTAATTAGTTATCCTTGACTTGGGATAATTCCGCCTATGTTGCCTCTTGGGGAGGGGGATGTATAACATTAGGGGTGAATAAGCCATCAAATTCTATGTGAGATTGGATGCTAGAAAGAGCTCGACCTACTCAAAGCCAAGTTTGTTAAGTGGAGGATGATCCCTGCGAGTTAGCAACAAGGGGAAGAGAGATGGAGTTATCATTACTTGCCAAACATGATACCCCAGATCAGGGGAGAGAAGTAACAGAACAAGAAGAGGCAGTCAGCAAATAACCCCATGTAATACCAATATGGCACTGGAGCTGTAAGATTGGTCTTGAGCGCTTGCTGACAGGCTTCATTAAGAACATTGGACATATGAGATGGCATTGTGCAAGTGATACTAGGTGGGGATTACTTAATAATGGCCCTGATTAAAGCCATAAGGGTGAGGTACCAATGAGATGTGCCATATATGAGATAGTCATGCAAGAAGCGGATGGCATCCTGATGACAATTAATACAAGCCTTTTAAATTCAAAACAAAATGAGCAATGGAATCCGGGAGAGGCTGGAAGCTTTGTGGCCCAACTTTGAATAACTTGGCCAGCAAAACAAATGGAATAGGCTGCAACATCTCATGTAGGGTGTTTGTAAGATTGGAGGGATTCAGAGCTATGGACAGAGCCTCAGACACTTAGGTCTTAATTTTTCATAGGGGTGTTTAAAAATATTTGCAATTTCTGATGACTAGTTCAATTGAAAGAAAATCTGGTTTATAAAATTGGCCAAGTCAGAAAGGGAACTCTGGAAGCAAGCCAGTTCCAGTGAGGAACAATTGATCAATATTGGAGAGCATTTCTTCAGGAGGTTTGACAATGATAGTAGAAGTATCTGCAAAAGGAGCAAATCCAGTAGAGTATCAAAATCCAATTCAGGAATTGACAACAGAGTGAGAATTGGCTGTGAGTTGTGCAAGATGGTTGCTACTCTAGTTTCATTGGGGTTGAATACCATTTTTGGTAGTTCCGCAGAAGGACTGTCTATGGGTGCTTGACTGGGAGTATGAGTCCTAGGGGGACCATAGAAGAGATTCCTTTGCACAGATCAACCCATCAGTTGGAAGAGCTGGGCATCTTTATCAGATAGACTGTCAAGAAGTTTCTGGTATCAAGGTTCCAAGTTTACCATATGAGATGGAAAAGAGGGGGGATGATGGACTTTTTATAATAGTTAACAGTATTCACATTGGTATCGATTAAGCTCATATTTTGGAGAAAATAATCTCAAAAATAATGAGATAAGCTTTTCAGAAAAGAATTAAAAACGATCTGAGCAAAAGAGTTATTATGAGAAAATAATAAGAGCAAATCTAATTGAGCATACTTAATTGTTCCACAAGTCAAACATTGATGGCAGTGACATCCTGTCAAGGATGAGGAGGAAGATCAGGAAATCAAGGACGCCGGACCAAGATCCTGAATATGACAATGGGTCATATTCCCTGACTGGAGGAGAAACCAGCTTTCTAGGATTAGTACCATCATGAGTTTATTAACAAGTTCAGCACAATAGTGGTCATGAGGACTACACTGAAGAGGCAGTAGCAAGGAGATAAGGAAGAGAACTGCATGCTGAAGGTTGTCCTGAGAAGCGTTGAGTGCAGACCAATTGTGCTCCACTAGAAACAAATTAATATTCAACCTGGTCTGAGGTGGTATTCTCCTGTCCCAATCCTATTCTCACTGGAAATCTAGGCAAGAGGAGGATATGTTGGAATTTTTCCCACCTTTCCAGCCTCCAAGATTACCTGTGGATCTATAGGGGACAATTACTGATGGTGAGTGAATTGGATATTGGTTGAACACAATTTTAAGCTAATAGTGTTTGGGGGATTTTAGGTAATTCTTCAGGTTCAGATCTGGTGGGGAATAATCTGGGTGAATTCTTAAGATCTTGCTGGGCAGAATTCTCACAAAATGAGGGCATTTGATATGTTATTGATAATTAACTATCAGGTGTACTGATTGAGAATGGACAGGTTTCATCACTGACTGATTGAGAAATTAATGAGCAGTTGTAAGGTGAGTGTTGATGCCTGCAACTAGCAAATTGATTATTTGGTTTGTATCCAGCTATAATGGGTAACAAGTACCATTATCTAAGAAGGTTGCTTGCCAAATATGGTTGGTTCGCTGGGATTGAGTGAGAAATGTTAGGGGCATGTTTTCTTACACTGTCCGCTTTAGGTCTCAAGAATATCCAACAAAAGAAACCTAACAAGATGGAGAAGACCATTGCTGGTGAGACGTCAAAGGGAAGTTCAATGGAAACAGCTGCCGTTTCAATGCTTAGGCGCCGACTGAGGGTTGTGTGCCAAATTTCCTCTATTATGCCCTGATAATTTACATTAATAAACACACAAATTGAGATTAGTATTAAGTCCATTTATTGAGTTGAAGATCAAAAATTGTTTAAATTCTATTCATCTTCAGAGAATTATTGCTGTGTGCAATAAATGGGGACTCTTTTGTCATATAAATAGTAAGGATCAAGGATCTTTAGTAGAGAAGCTGAACTTAAAAGGGATTCTCCGTGGACTACATAACACCTAGGAAAGACCACTAACTTATGGATCTGAGCGTGGATCAAGTTATGCGAAAAGGGAAGAAGTCCCTACAATTGACATCTAAAGTATTTCATGGAGAAGTACAGGTCTAGCATTGGATCATATTGGGTTATCTATTCAACCACGGATAATAGTCATCATACTATTGTCAATTAACTATCAATTACTATCTGACAGCGTAAACTGTGCACAGAATGAACCTGTGCAGTCAACAGTTAGGAGCTTTCACTTGGTGAAGAACCCAGGATCATAACATTTTGTACTCAAGAGAATAGTAGCTAACTCCCAGTTTATAACACTTAGTAAATGGTATTCTGAATTAGGGAATAAACCTTAAAAACAAAAAATAAACCTTTTCTGTATTGAGATAGGTTAGTATAAACATAATATTGCACTCTGTAGTCTCTAAGTACTGACATGGGCAAGTGGGCTCTGGGTAACTTTTTTGGGTAATTTTAGGTAATCTTGGGAAAACCACTGATAAAACCTGATATTATTTTTAAGTGGCAGTTTCTTCTTATAACTACTAAATTCCTAATTCCCATTAGTGCAAAACAACTAATAATTTAATAGCTTTTTAAGATTTTTCAAGTATTGAGCAGTAACCTAAAAGTCAATGAAATTATATCCTTACCCCAGGGATTTGAACTTAATAGCATATTGCCTAACAAACGAGACGCTGGAAAATGACAAGAATAAATCAAATGCTTATTAACAAAGCGTTTATGAAGGCGCTGAGAAAACGGATTAACTTTTTTGAAATTATATTCATGGCTGCTGGGGCAAGACAATGGTTGTTAATTAGAAATTTTAGGTTTAGTGCTTTCTAGAGTGGGAGAGATCAACTTTCAATATGAATTGTGATATAATATACTTTGACAATGCGACCTGAATAAACATAATTAATGATAATTATAGCTGACATGGCCATATAGGCAAAAATTGACTAGAGCATAAAATAAAGGGGAGGCGACCTCAGAGAATTGATATAATTTAATTCTATTGATAAATACTGGTGCAAGGGCAATGTATTTATTCGACATCCTTTGTCTAAATATAAGGTAGACATGAAAATTTAGCTTATATATAAACTGTTCATATGGTTTTAAATTTTAAATTTATTGCGGGGAAGGCCAACCATGGGATGGACACTTCCAAATATGACCCAGACGAGACAAAACTCAGTACCAGGTGAGGCACCCCAGAGAAGCGATGCTATCTCTTGTTGCCAGCGGGAACGCCACTTATGGGAAGGGGGAGGGAACGTGTGTAGGGGGCGTAGCCACTATTGAGCACATGTGGAGGAAGGGGTCTGATTTGATGAACCAGACTGGGAACCAGGAGGAGACCAGCTGCCGGCGACGTGGTGGGAGATATCCAAACATCCACGCTTGAAAGTGATCCACCAAATGAGACCGGAATCTGTGGACAGCTTCAGGGAGGGTGGGGATGGATCCAGCGATGGCATCCAAGACAATTGTGTGGATAGTCCACATGGCGATTGCAACCACCAGAGCACGAAGGGAGAGTGGGAGGGAGGAGGCCATTGATGAAGCAAACATATCTCTTGACAGACTGAAGGGATGTGTTTGATCCTGGCCTAGCAGACGTTGGACTTCGCGCCATATTACTTAAGAGGTGGGGCACTTCTCCAGGCGGTGAAACAGCGTTCCATACTGGCCACACACGACACAGGATGAGTGTAAAGCATTAGAGCGCTCAGCTGTACGATACACCCGCCTCAGGCAGCGCCACACATGGGAACGGACTTGAGGCTGCAACAGAGGATGGTGTGCGTATTTCCAGATAGTCTTTTGGGTCTCAGTGGAATAAGGGATGTCCATCATGTCCAGGTAGTCCACCCTGGATAGGACTTGGGGTCGAATGGGGATCACGCCATCATGGATGGGTAGCCCCTGTACCTCTTGTGTGAACTGAGGAGAGGGGCGGCCTCTTTGGGTTGTATGTCCACTAATACGAATTCTCCACTCTGCGCTTCGCATGGAGAGTAGGATTTTTTTGTAGTGGGTTTTTGTCCCGTGAGGACCTGTGGCTGATGTGTGTGATGCAAGTTATTTCATCAGGGAGTGGGGGTTTGATGGTTTGTTGAGGCCCAAGGCTCAGGAGAAGTTGGAGCGGGCCGCGCAGGACCAGTGTTGGGATGGGAGTGTAGGAGCAGTGACAGCTGCAATCCAGGTGCCTAGGATCTTGGCGGCATGGGCTTTGAAGTCAAGTAGGCCCATGCCACCATGATGATGAGGGCCAAACATGACCTCTAGCCGTACTGGTGGAGGGCGGCCTGACCAAAGCCAACCTTGTAGCAAAGCATACAGGGATTTGAAGAAGCTTGGGGAGAAAGGGATGGCGTGGGCTCCAAACCAGACTTTGGATAGGAGCATAGAGTTGGCAAGAACAACCCTGCCAGTGAGGGTAGTAGGGTGGGCTCTGAGAGAGGCGATTCGCTTCGTCACGTTGTCCAGTATATGGCCCTCCATTACTGCTGACGCGTATCCTCCTGCCTCCAACCACACGCCCAGATGGCGTACCAGTCCTATGGTAGGTCGCGGCACAAAGGGGAGCACCAGTGGAGCGGTGTGTTTTGAGTTAGTAAGGCGTGGACTTGGGCGAGCAGCTGGGCTGGGTTGGGAACTACTTGCTGGGGCCCAGCAGTTCTGAAACCGACCAAGGAGGATGATTTCGGTTTTGGAGGCGTTCAGTGCCGCGTTGCTTACCCGGGAATATTCCTGGATGAGGGCTTCAAGCGCGCGTGCATCTTTATTATTAGACACCCCCACCACGCAATCATCTGCAAATGCCATCATCTTGACTGGGGTTTGGCCTGGCACATGGACCCCAGTGAGTTGGGCATTCACATTTCGCAGTAGTGGGTCAAGGCTGAAGTTGTATAAGAGTGGGCTCAGGGGGTCCCCTTGTCGCAGGCCCCTTTGAGGATGGACTACATCCGTTAGGAAACCTGGGCCGCGCACAGCCATTGTTGCAGATTCCGTGAGCAGCATCACCCAGTTAATGAAGCGGGGAGGTAGGCGGAATTGTTGGAGGCAGGCCCTAAGGTATTCCCAGTTTACTCTATCATAGGCCTTTTGTTGGTCCAAGAATACAAGTGCCCCAGAGGCTGTGGACTGACACACATTAGCCACAGAGTGCACGTTATCCCAAATTGACCTTCTGGGTATGAAACTGAATTGTTCTGGAGAGATGGTGGCAGATGCTACAGTCCCTAAACGGTTAGCCATGATTTTTGTTAAAATTTTGGTGTCTGTGTTTGTTAGAGAAATGGGGCGCCAGTTGGCTAAGTCTAGCCTATCCCCTTTCTTGAAGAGTGTGACTGTAAAAGCCTCATGTCCTCCTGGTAGGAGGCGCATTTCCAACAGGCTTTGGTTGAGTGAGGCTAGCAGCAATGGGGATATGTATTTAAAAAATATTTTTTGTAGAACTCATATGGAATGCCATCTGGGCCTGGGAATTTTTGGTTTGGCGCACCGCGAATGGTAGTCCATAATTCGTTTGGAATAATTAAATTCATTATTTTTGAGTATCAGAAAATGGTGCGGATATGAGCTCTGTCGAGAAATTCCGCCATTTTGGCCAGCTGAATTGGTTCAGCTCGGTATAACTTGGAGTAATATCTTTGCATTTCAATTGCCACTTTGCCAGAGTGTCCATGATAGAATTATCTGATCTTCGCACCTGTGTGCAGGCCACGCTCTGGATTGGTGCAAAAATTTTTTTGAAGAAGTATGTGGTGCACTTGTCACCTTTAGTGATGCATGTGGCCCTGTATTGGACACAAACCCGATGTTTGTGTGGCCTTTCAAGTGCGTTGAGGTGTGCTGCTGCCTCCACCCACTTCTGGCCCCATGCAGGGCTATATCCTGAGGCTGGAATGTTGGACTCCAAGTGGGCCAATTCCACCAGTGCGCGTGATATAACCGCCGATGTGGCTTGTGAGCGTCTGGATGAGAGATGGCGATAGTGGCGGATGGTGTCTTTTTGAAAGTTGCCCATGTGGAAATGGGGTCCGCGCAAAACGGTGCAACAAACAATTTTGCCAAAGTTGCCTCTTCCACCCACGTGGAAAATCCTGGCGACGCAAGCTCTGGGGGGCGGATTTTGCACCAATATGGGGCCTTTGCAACTGTGATGGGTAAGTGGTATGTTATCGAGACCAGTCAGTGGTCAGAGAATTCCATTTTCGTTGTTTTGAAGTGGGAGATGTGGGGTTGGAATTTCGCCGGCGCTAGAATAAGGTCAATGCGGGTCATGGACCTTAATTGGCCGTTGTGGATGTGGGGACGCGTCATGTTTTTGAGCAGTGGGGCATGTCGCGGCAGCGCATCCATTAACCCAAGGGTAGCTTTTAGAACGTGTAGTTCTATGTGACCCTGTGGGGCGTTGGGTGAGGGCAGCCACCAGTCCGTTGGTGAGGTTAGCCAACAGTTCATATCGCCTATTAGGAAAGAATCGGGGGGTAGTGGGAGGGATTTGACCAATGAGAAAAATTCCTGACGCTCTTGTGCACCGTTTGGGGTGTAAATGTTGACAATTGTGTGTGCAACATTGGCCCAAGAGAAGGTGACAACGAGCACTCGGTCATTTAGGAATGTTTCTGAAGATGTAAATTTGAAAAAATTGTTTTTCTGAATTAGCACCCCACAGTGCTTTGACCAAAAGGATAGGGATGGTAGGAGCATTGTTTTCCAAGCATCCTCAGAACCTCGTGGACAGTGGGTTTCCTGGATGGCCAGGATATCCACGGGTAAATTATTTTGTAAAAAACTCAGTTTCCTAGCCCAGGATGGGGAGGCCTTGAGTCCAGCGATATTCAGCGTCCCTAGAGTGAAGGTTTCCCCCATCGCACCTTAGGTGCAAGGGGGTGGGCCCCCTGGCCCACCAGCCTCTTCCAGGTCCCCACAGGCTTTCACAGCAGCGTGGGTATTAGCAGCAACACTATCAGGGTTTTTGTTAATTTTTGCGGAAAGAGTCGCGTTGGCTTTGGCCTTCACTTTTTGTTTTCCTGACGTCGGACGAATTTTTTGCGGTGCGGATAAGTTTGGTGCACCGTCGAGTGGGGCAAAATTTTTTTTTCAGTTGGGATAGGTCCCAAGTCAGTTTCAACTGGGGCTTGGGTGCAGTGATTGGGTGAGATCGAATCTCCCATTGGATCCTCAGATTGAGTGGCCCATTCAGCTTGGGCCTCCCAATCTGATTGGGTGATGGATTCCCGAGTTGCTTCCGCCGCGAAGGTCTCCATGTCCTCCTGGCGTTGTGAGTGTGGGATGGTGGTGGTGACCTTGGCCACTTCCTTGGCCGCAGTCCTATGGGCCTGCTTGGCCTTCTTCTGCTCCTGCAGGGAGATGGGCTTTACCAATAGGTAGCAGCCTTGTGCTCCCCATGGGAAGGCCTCTTTGGTGCTTGCAGTTGGTTCATAGTGCGCCTCTCCGCTGGCCATGGCCGCCAAGGGGTGCTCTTGGAATGTAACGCCCTCTTTAATGGGGCACGCGTGTGCCTTATGGCTGAATGCATCACAGTGGGTGCAAATGGGGGGCGCGCTGTCCACGGTTACCCGGAATAGGTGGGTGGTGTGCCCTGTGATGTCAATAAAGGTGGAGTGCAGGATCTGGGTTAGGTCCTTCGTGATCTCCTCAGATGGGGTCAGAACTGCGATGGCTTTGCCGGTGCACAGGTGTGGCATCAGCATGAAATGTTGCATTTCGAAAGATTGTATTTTGCCATATATGGCGAGACCATCTTTCAGGTGTTGCTCCAAAATGTCACGTTTTACTGTAGTAGGCAAAAAGTCAAACGTGAGGAAAATTTGGTTCGATTTTGTCCATCTGGTGCATTTGGTTTTAATGACCTGTTGCCCTTCGGGGAGGTCGACCACTACGCGCACTGCTGCAGCCTCATCTGCTGCTATTTTGCTTTCAAAACCTAGGTCCAGCCAACCGCACGACATGGAGTGAGGTGCAACGTACACCGCGGTCGGGAAAATTTTGTGTACATCTTCACAAAATTTTTCCCATAGGGCCATTTTTTGGATGTCCAGATACACACGGACTCCAAATTCCACCGACAAAAGTGGCTGGGAATGTGGTGTATTGATGTACTGGTTGCATCATGCTTGCCACGCGAGTATCTCCAGGGAAATTGTGACCGCCAGTTTTTTTAAATTTTTTTTCTATTCCGCCAGATTCTCTGGGGCGTTTTCGAATGTTAGAGGCCGCAGGCCTTCCGCCTGCTCCTCTTGCTTTGCTTGCCCAACTGCTCCCAGACATGGGCGCAGACTAATCCCCTCTATGAGATTATCAAACTGGATTTAGTCTTGAATTGAATGGGTTGCAAAAGTGTTTGCAACGAGAAAGAAAAGTGATATTTAAACTGTTCATATGGTTGGTCAGAACAAAGCTCAGCAGGTAAAATGGATACATGGTGATACCAGGATAAGTCATTTTAAAAAGATGAGCATTAAGTGGGAAGGTCCAAAATCTTAAAATATTTTAGAGAAAAGGTTTATCTGTAAACTAATGTAAATTTAACTTTCTGGATTGGATGAAGATACAACTAAGTTATTTGACTAGTTAAGGTACTATGAGTATGAGTTATTTTTATTAATTCAAGGGTTTTTTAAGTATGAATTAGCTTGGTAGACTGGCTACTGGTTCAGATTAGAAGGTTTAGTACTATGAGACCCTTTAGAGTTTGGGGTAATCTGGTTTAACTTTTGAGTATATATGGGCAATCCGTGTCAGAAAATTGTAATTTGGCAGCCTACTTTTACAAACTTGACATAATTTGCTTATGATAGACCGCTTAGTATTAATATAGGAGGAACATGCTTAGGTCACTTGTCCTTTGGGACACAGATGGTGCCACCCCAGACTGGATTACCTCCCTATAGGCCCCCTCTATCTTGATTTGAAAAGAAGTGGTAAAAACGTTTGACAGGAAAGTAGCACACTAAAAGGGAGGCATTAACCCAATACCCATCCACCACATTAGCAAGGAACCCCTTTGAAGTAAAGGACTTATTATAGCTTTCAGGCCTTTCTTGGACTTAATGGTGTACTTGTTGCAATCTATATAAGAGGTTGATCCTGAGTGCTTACACTAAAGGAGTACCCGCACGAAATACTTTCAAACTGTTGTCATTTTAAATTTAAATTTGTAAATCTTTTATTGATAATTTTAATTTTTATTTGAGGTGGGCTGACCTGGGGACTGTACCACACCAATTAAGTGAAATTTTTAATGAAAGGGAAAGGAGAATAAAATCCAGAAAACCTCCATGCACGGTGTATAATAGTCTAGGAACTCTATGGACCACCTTTGCTTTTTGCTATCTCAGTTCAGGGCATTGGTGCGCAATGCCAACACAGTTATAGTCATCCTCTACCAAAAGATCATGTACCAGAATCAAACGCAGGAAGCAGTGGTAGAAAGTCCATATTCTACCACAGGGGTTCCTCCCCTGTTTTATGACATTTTAGATTACAACAAAATTTAATTTTTGGGAAGGGTTTTTGTTTTTGAGCCTTGATATAAGAATTACAGAATTTTAATTATTAATATATTATAGTAAATAGCTTTAGTTTATAAAAAATTGGATCTTTAAGGTACAAAAATAACTAATAAAAAGTGCCTATAACAATCATAAGTGTAGGTTAGGTAAGGAGTATTGAATGAGAGCTTTAACTATGGGATGATGACTTTTACAGTTTAAATAAAAGTAGTTAGTTTTGAGAAGGGGTATGGGTATAAGAGCATTAGTCATTGTGTTCTTACTTTTTTAGATTTAGATAAAGATTTATAAGAGGATTTTTTGAAGTAGAAACCTAATATAAGAGTAATAAAACTCAAAATATCCCTTATAGTTACTTTATTTAAGGTTAAGAGAGAAACCTTATAGATATAGAGCTATAACTATTAGAGTTTAAATAGCCCAAGAAATTCTTATATACCTATAGGTAATAGAAAATTAAGGCTTTTAGATATATAAGCATTAACTATAAGTGCATCAGCTCTATAAAGATAATCTATACACAACTTTGATATGGGTTAGATGAAGAATTTTTAGGTATATGGGCTATTAATATAAGAAAGTGACATATTAGTGAATATTTATAGCTTTCTTATAGAGATTGATAAAAAAGAATATAGTAAAAGAAGCTTTTTTTACAAGATAACTAATATATATATACAAGTATATAAAAATAGAACTAGCTTTTCTTTCCCATTATTATCACTTTTAATAATAACATGATTCTACACAATTTCTCTGAGATTGACAATCAACCTGTAATATGAGAAAATTTGTCCACAACAACACCAGTTGGGCAAAAGTGGCCAGCGCAAAAGGCCCAAAGCCCTTCCAACCTGCGGGGGAAAACGCCCCGGTGATACATTACCACACCCACCCACCAAAAAGGGTGAGCACAACGCCACACCTAAAGTTTTGCAATTCCTGCAAAGAATGGGCGCATATACCAAAATTGAACACTCTCAACCCTTATCCTCCCTCAAACATGGCCTCAGAATCATGATCAGTGATACTTCCCTCAAGTCATGGGAAAAAATGGGGAGGCCTTCTCCACAACTTTCCCGAACACTGTCTCAGTAAATTATAAAAATTTACACAGAGGATGGGTGGACGTTGGGTTCATGTCCGCGGAAGAAGTGGCAGAAGCAGCAAAAATTAAATTTTTTATAAAAACCAACAATGAAGACAGAATTATCCGCATGGTGTGCACATGATGGATTGAGGCAAATGACCTCTTCATCATATTTGACCAACTTCCAAGCACCGTGCACCATGATGTCCTCATGGATGAACTCCGCGGGGGCCTCAAAGGCTACGGAATAATCAAACAATTTGAATTCAAAATTTTCCCCTCCTGCCCCACCTGTGCACAGGAAAGGCAATTGCTATTATTGAACCCAACCAAGATGTGGCCAAGGACATCACCCTAATTCCCCACACAGTGACCATCAACCTCCCCAATGGCAGCATATCCCGCCCCTTCCATATCACACCAGAGCACACCCTACCCATTTGCAAATTCTGCTCAGCAATAGGCCACAAGGACCATGCCTGCCCCATCAAATGTGGGATTGGAGCACCGGAATTCTGCGAAGACAATATGGATGAAACAAGCCCAACTTTCAGGAAAATTAAAGACTCTACTTTCGCCTTCTATTGGGGTGAAAGAACCAAAATCACCCTGGTTGAGCCCATCTTGTGCAAGGACTGACATCACGCACAGACTGCCCGCAAGAAGGCTGCGAGTTCCGCTGAGACCCAAGCTTGCACCACAATTTCCCCAGAACAGATTCAAGCGGATGCCATGGCAGCACAGCGGAACAACCAATCAGACCAAACACATAAACCCCAAAACAACCAAAATGAAGAAACTGTTGGACACAACCAATCAAACACACTCAACCAAGTGGGTGTAGATCCACATTGCACCACTGAAAATCCTCCCAACCAATCTAGATGTTCAATGATGACATGAAAGACAACTTCAGCCAATCACAATGTGAGAATACCTATGCACAGGAACCAACCACCCCAACCCACAACTCCCACCCATCAAACTCACAGGTAAGTGGCAAAAAATTTTTTCCTATGGGGCAAAAGCCAACACATGTCAAACCCAAAACATACGGAGTAATCCAAGCCAGAAAAACCGAATAATGCCAGCTCCAAGATTGCCAATTAACACAATGATAACAATATGGCTAATCAACCTCACACTCGCAGTATGACTCGCGAGAAGGAACTGGGTGCCCTCAGTGGGTCACCCCAGCGTTCCTGATGTGGGGACTACCACAATCAACATAGGGATGCTCAACATCGCAGGAGCCAAGGCCCCCACATCCCAGGCCAAAAATGGCTTTCCTGTGCAATATCCCCATGGATATCTTAGCCATCCAAGAACCCCCACTGTCCACCGGGGGAGGAGGAGTCATGGTCAACCATGCTCCTTCCAGCCAAATCCTTTTGGAAATACCATTGTGGGATGGTAATTTGAACAAACTGTAACCCTCCAGTAAAAATCCAAAACACAGCATCTCACCAGGGGGGATGGCTACTCCTAGCGGACCTCAAATGGAATGGAGAAAATTTCGCCGTGGCATGTGTATATGACCCAAATAATCTGAATGACCGCCAAAAATTCCTGTCTGATATCCTATCTATCCCATTCCCCGAGGCAACATTTTTTGCGGGGGATTTCAACTGCTGGCTAAACACTAATACTGACCGCTGGCCCAAGTCTAGGGCTATACCCCGTGGCCACACAGAACTATGCATACTAAAGGCAACACTGGGCATATGCGACACCATCCCCAAACAAGCCCCCACCCTGGCCAACATGACAAGACCCCACCACAACAATAAACAGCTGATCTCAATGACCTAGATTGACCTGATGCTCGCCCCTATAGACTTCCAGCACCGAGTATCAAACTTTACAACAACAATTATCCCTTTCTCTGACCATTGGATGGTCTTGATAATGCTATCATCCTCGGAAAAATATAAAAAACCGCCCACCTGGCACAGAGTTCACCTGAGCACCATCCACCTTCCGGAACTTAAACTCTGGATCGAGATGGTGCTAACAACATGGTAAGAAAGACAATCACCTGATAGAAATTGTATTGCTGAATGGGAAACTTTCAAGGATTGTGCAACTAAGAAAGCTTGCCACCTAAATTCCAGAAAAACAGCCGCGATGTCCATGACAATCAACAAGGCTATCAGACAGCTTCAACACCTAGAAAATAATACACCTAGTGAGGGATACACCCCCCAATGGGGCCGCCTGTGGTTTCAACTATCAACACAGGTAAAATCCCTATTTAGAAAACACCAGCATTACACTAAAATATGCTATAAATCAAAATACATTTTATTCAGAGAAACTCACACAGCTCAATTTATCCGCCGATTTAAACCAATTTCAAAGTAAGCGACCTGCACACAGGTCCGCCGAATGGATGACACAATGGCATCCAAACCATCGGAAACATCATCTGAATTACACAGATTTTACACTGACCTGTACACGGCGGATTTCGCATCACCCAACAAAATTGAAATTTTTTATCATCTGCCAATATCAATACCATAGCTGGCCAACCAGACCTGGCAGCACCCATAACAAAAGAAGAACTATGTGAGGTAATAAGATTAACCCCATGCAACAAGTGCCCTGGGCCTGATGGCCTCCCATATGAATTTTTCAAAAAACACTTCAAACATATCGCACCAATACTACTGGCAACTATGAAAAAGTGCCTGGAGGACACATCCCTTCTACCTGGCGGCCAAGATGCATACGTGGTCACACTTTTCAAAAAAGGAGACCAAGCAGATCTGAACAACTGGCACCCAATTGCTCTCACCAATACTGATACAAAAATACTAACAAAAATTTTAGCCAAACGTTTGGGTTACATCGCCCAGACAACCCTCTCACACCATCAATTTGGATTCATCCCAAACCGCTCAATTTGGGATAACATCCATACAATTGCCAATATCTGCCAAGCTAACCCCACAGGCGCCCTTGCTTTCCTGGACCAAAAGAAAGCATATGACAATTACACTGGGGATACCTAGAACAATATCTGAAGGCCTTCAACCTAACACCCCGCTTTATAAACTGGGCGCTCCTCCTAACGCGCTCAGCCAAGTTTGCAATCAGAGGCCCAGGCTTCCTAACTGACACCATCACCCCCCAAATAGGCCTCAAACAAGGTGACCCACTTAGCCCCCTATTATACAACTTCACCCTTGACCCCTTCTCCGCATTGCAAACTCAAAGCTCACCAGAATCAGGTTGGAGGGACAACCACCAACCAAAATGCTCGCTTTTGCTGATGACTGCGTCGTTGGAGTCTCAGGCAATAGGGATTCCAGGACGATTGAGCGCATCATTCACTAATATGAATCAGTAAGTAATGCCATGCTGAACAAACAGAAAACAGAGGTAATTGTAATGGGCAAATTCAGCTCAAACTGGGCCCCACCCCCACACCACCACAGAAACCAACCAACCACACAACTAACCACACAACAAAGACCCAAGCCAATAAAACCACTGTGCTTACCCTTTGCACCCCACCCCGCCACTGACCCAATCCGTCATCTGGGCATATGGCTAGAAGCTGGTGGATATGCTCTTGACACCATAGAAACCAACATATTAGTCAACATCACAAAAAGAATGACATGTATGCGAAGGAATAAAGCCAGCCTAACCGGAAGAGTTGTATTAGCCAACTCCCTGATCCTATCAAAGCTATGGTTTGCTGCCCATGCGATCCCTTTCTCTGCCAACTTCACCAACGCAGTCTACAAACTCCTGCAGAACTAGTTATGGTCAGGATACCGTGCACCTATCAGGCTGGAGATCATGTACAGCCCACAGAAGAAAGGAGGGATGAGGCTGCTCAATTTCATGGAAAGAGCAACGCAAATACTAGGCTCATGGATAGCCTCCACGACGTCACCCAACCCACCATCCTTCCACTGGGCTAAGGCAGCCCAAACAAATTTTGCAAGGGCACTACATTTGAGGTCCCCTTCCAACCCGAAGACCCTGATGAAGTACCTTGTAACACACCCAAATGCCACTGGACCACATAACACCAATCAATATTTCAAACGTATCCTATACAACTTAAGACAAGGAAATTCGAGCTTCGCATATGCACAGCAATCTGAAGACACCCACCCTCAAACTGGATATGTGCAACTCCACAGAGGACAAACAGTATCTAATGTGCCCAACCCATTACCATCCTTCCTTCTGTCCAGGATCGACTACCTGGACCACCAAGACATCCCATATGATCTACAAACCCAAAAACAGGTGTGGAACATCGTCACCTGTCCCCTCCTATCCCCTCAAGTGTGCTCCACAATGTGGCGATACATGCGCCGCACATACAGAACAGCTGACCATACATTCTCAATGTTCAAGACATGCGCCATCTGTGGCGGACCCAACACACTAGCACACCACCTAGAAGAATGCCCGCCATCTGCGCATATCTGGGCCAACGTGATGCACTTGTTTAAACAACCACCCACAACCAAATTCTGACTGTCCCATGATATCATGGCACTCAACATGACCTCACCTATCCCCCAGACACTGAGGGCCCTAATTGTGTGCATTGCAATATGGTCTATTCACACAATTACCCTCGATGCATTCAATGGGGTCTTCCACAAACTTAACCAAACCATCGTCAGGTTCCACAACCATTTGGATGACCACTTCCAAGCCTGGCTGTTCGGCTCACTCCAACACAAATGGAAGAAATGGATGGGAACATGGATTCCAATCTGGTTCCTCCAATATGACACTGAAAACCTCACAGTCTCCATAGGTGGTACACCCTACTAGCCAGGGTCACCATACCACCCAAGGTCTAGTCACCCACCACCCGTGGCCCTCAGCCACACTAAAGTGTGCCATGTCATATTCTGAGTTATCTTTAATTGCTTTGCTCTCTTTTCCCACTTCTGTTTTCTCCGCCTCTCCTTTTCTCCTATATATCAGATGTGTCTGTCCCCTGGTCAGCCATCCTCGTACAAATAATAATAAAGATAGAACTATATATATAATATTTTTAAGGTAATATTATTATCTATCTTACCTACTTAAAAAGGTTGTTCATATTGAGCTTATTAAAGATATATTAATTATAAACGAAAATATAAAAATTACTTAGAGAAAAATTGTAAAGTACACAGCTAGTAGTATAATATATAATGTGGTAGGATGTTATAAGTCTTTGATATTAACAACCATTTGGCTACCTATTGAGCCTATAAAATAGAAAACTTTTAACTTCTTAGCCAAAAACATGGAACTTATATTTGTCACTCAATCATCAACTGATAGTAAAAAACAAGAGAATAATAGTTCAACCAAATTACAACAAGAAATTTGGTAAAACTATTGAGCCTATCCAAACAGTAAAGTGACTACAAACTGCACAGCCAAAACTAATAAACAGATTTCTATTGAATTCATATATTGTTTTTTAGATCCTAAATATAGAGTTCTATAAATAAGTAGATAAAGAAAAAACAGACTATGTTGGGTAAGAAAGTCAGAGTATTTGCGTCTAGGTTGGTTTAATTGGTTTGTTTGTTAAAAGATGTCACATATATTTATATTATACAATAATTTCTATAATTAAATAGATTATCACTATTTTTTGTTTCTCATCTATCTGGAGGAAAAACTATTTATAACCTTAGGAGAAGAAAAAGAATATAAATTATAAATTGCTATACATGATTGTCAAAGCTATCTTGAGCTACTTTACCCATCAGTTTTTAATTTTATATTGGTCTTTCCTTTTCAATTATAGCAATTAATATGTTGTTTATATGATTTATAATGGGGTAAACTGCTGTGGTAAATGTTAGTTAGGACGATGCTAACGGTATATATATATAGTAATCAGTAAAAAGATCTCAATAGAACTATATATATAATAGCAACAGATTTATTTTATGTTTTTACAAGAGATTAGACAAACATTGCTTTAAGCCACACAAGGTACCCAGTCTAATAAATTAGACGCAGGCATTAAAAATAAATATATGATATATCATTCAAAAAGATATCTACATTGAACATAAGTTTCTAACTTGGAGGAGTTATATATATTCATAATTTTTACTAAGTTCTAAATATTGGAGATAGTAGATGACCAGAAAGTATTACACTATGTGTAATTTTAGAATTATAGTGTACAATTATCAACTGGAAAAATTGATTGAGTTTTTTCTATATATATATTGAGTCAATATATTAAATAGTAGCATGAAGATAGATATGGGCATATGATAATAGCACCAATAGAGAAACAAGTAAATACCATATATAGCTGCAAAACAGGAGTGTTTAAATGAGATAGATATATCACCCAAAGTTTTTAGAATAAGGAGTATTTGATATAAAGCAAAAATGAGTTTTAAAAAAATGAACTTATTAGTATCACCAGATAAAATATTAAAACAGAACTAGTATTATAGCTACACTGATGAGAATTTAGCCACCATAGTTATACAGTAGTATAAATTAAATTTTTTTACTCGAATTTTATAATCAGACTAATTATCATTTTAGGTTGCAGCAAAGGAGATTCAGTATCTATCCTAACTACTCAGAAATATACCCATTAACTTTCTATTTTAATCTATTAGACTTCAGTTTCTTAATACATTTGCTTTGAAGTGGCAACATTTAGTCATAAGGGTAAATTATATATACAGCTGTTTTAGATCCTGAGTTTTTTGATTTAATTTTGGATAACTGTGTATTAGATGTTCCTGAGTATATAAAAGAAAAAAAGCACTAATTTACTCTTATAATGGCAGAATAAAATATAACTATAACAAGGCACTGATATAAATATATAAAAAACTGAATATATAAGGTTGTGATACATATATATATAGGGACTCTACCAAAAAATTTAATATTGATGCAGTGATTAGGAATAAAAAAAGGTACAAATAATTGTACGCTTATCTGTTTTGTTGAATAAACGTATACACCTATTTAATATATAAAAATGCATACCTGTAGATATATACTAAATTATAAGTATACAATATTTAAGTATCTATGAAAATTGAATGATGAATATATTGCTTTTAACTTTTTAGATTTTCAAAACTTTACTTTACAAAAATACTAAAACATAAAATGGACTATTTTTAAGTTGACAGTTTCAACAACAATCATATATACATACTCATTCTTAAAAAGCTATGGGTACCTGCAGTATAATTTATGTTTTAGAGACTCATTGCAAAGTTTATGATTCCTTTGATTTAAATATATTTCCAAATGAGCTAAGTTTGTTTAGTTGAAGTGTATATTTTTAATTTCTAACTAATTCATGTTTTCATACTATATTTCCACAGACTGCTTTTTTATCACATGAAGGTTTTGTTAGTTTCAATATTTCATCTTTCTATGTAATGCTAGTCCTTATATTCTTTTTAGTATGGTTTATATTTGGACAAGATACTTATATTAGGCTCATGCTTAGAATCTAATATTTTAAACGTAACATGACATTTAATTCCTAAAAACCAAGACAAGTACTGTCTGATACTATAATAAAATGCTGAAGGCTTCCTTATAATACCTAATATCTATACTTTATAGTTAATTAAAAACTATATACTGCATATAGATTCACCAACAGTTGGGTTATATAATAGTTACTATATAGAATCTGATATAATGGATACATTTCTTAAATACTTTGATAGACATATTAGGATAGGTAGAGAGTTTATTATAGATTTTTATATTATGCTATCTGAAAATGAAAAAATATGCAAAAAAATTATTTAAGGATTATTGTGATATAAAAGCTAATATAGACTGCTTATTTAATCAGATTACAAATATTCCTTAATATAGATAAACTTATTAACAAATACAGTAAAAGCTACTTAGCACGATCAATTGTGCCATCTCACGCATATTAGCAGATATCAGTTCAAACTGGCTGTACCCAATTTCATCTGCTATAAGGTTGTATACACATTTTTTACAGAAATTATAGCTTTATATAGTATACTAAGTTTTTATAAAGGACTTAAAAGTTATATAATGTAGTTGCCTAGATACTGAATTGAATTTAACACTTGGTACAAAGTATTAAAGTTTTAGAATAAACCTGGTATCTTAAACCTAATATATAGATATCTTTTTATAGCGTATATTATATATTATTTCACCTATGCAGGTTGGCTCAATTATCAAATTTAATGAGTTGATAACTAGCTGTATAAACTATTTAATTGCTAGCCTAGCATATTAGATACCCTATAGTTAACCATTAAAAGTTTTATGAAGTTTTATAGCCCAGATAATTTATGCTATAGTTTTTTAAATTATTCAATTTTAGGTTTATAAATTAATGAGGTTGAAATCAGTACCTTTATATATCTTTTATCACCTAACTTATTAGTTTTGAATTTTTAAAATTAAGTTACAGCAACCGTTGCCACAAAGCCAATTTGAGTCTTAAATTTCATCACATTTGACGCCTGCTGCCCTCATGTGAGGTAATGGAGCGCCGCTTCCTGACATTTTTTTACTTCTACTGAAGTGCGCTTGAATGGATCTACTAGCCATAATCCCAAAAGTCATTTTATCCCTATTTGGGACCCTTATAAACATCTCAACCACTCCCAAGCGGTGCTTTGTAGCCCCCTGCTGTTACACATAGCAAACTGTGCTTCAGCCTTTGGGTTGAGTATGGAACTTCTTCCCTTACATGAGTGCAGCCATAATTGATATGGAGCAGGAAGTGTTAAAACTGTGGTGGTTTAATTGATTTCTGACCTTATTTGAGGGGTACATTGACCTGGGCTTCACTATTATAGCTCTGAATATGGTCATGGTGACAATTCCATTTTGTTTTAGAAATACATATATCCCCCAATACCCACACTTGTCTGCCAGAAAATGTCACTATGGTGGTTCAATTTAGCAGCTTGCCTAACCACCTTCTACAAAAAGCTACGTTAGAAGCTTCTGGAGGGCTTGGTTGCTTATGACACCTTTCTTGTCCTGCAGTAGGTGGTTCTAATGGGCCAGCCACCTTGTAGGGCCTCATAACTTGTGAAAATCCACCTCTTCTACCATGACAACCATTCTGTGATACCACATACCATTATATTCTCTGCTTCAAACACCCATTCTGGGCTTACTTAGAGAATAGGTAAACTCTCTGCCCCTTGTGCTTCAGCATTGACCACTCAAAGTGCAAGTGCCCTTCCCTTACCGCCATAAAAACAACCACTGATCTTCCCTCTAGCATTGGCCCTACCACCAATATGGCAGGCTTTTTAAATAAGGGTTTAATTCTCCATCGCCCTCCCTCAACCACTTCAGCTGCAGCTGCTGATACACCAACCAGTTAAACCAACTTTCCTGAACTGTGAAGGATAAGATGGCAACTCAGGCTTTAATCAAATTATCATGGTCAGTAGTTTGTGGGATGAACACTCCTTCCCTAGCCAACCAGCTTCCTTTGATGGTCCAAATTTGCATCTTGAATCATTTCATTCTCCTAAATGGGTAATGATGATGATCATCTTTTACCATGAGGCCTAAATATGATTGGCCAGAATTTTTCCAGCCTCCCAAGTCTGATTGCTAGCACCACTTCCGCGCTTTCAAGGATTTTTTCAATTTACAAATCCCATCATCAGCTTGTTGTCAAAGCAGCTGCTGCCCCCACCAATACCCTCCTCTGCCAAGCCCTCCACTAGGGCATGGTGCCTCTTGTTGAGGGTATTCCCTGCCCTAATTTCCTGGCCAATTTACTTAGGAAAGAGCCAGGATGATATTGAGGATCTTGCTTTTTCTGTGGGCTGCTCATGCACTGACACTTCTAAATTGCCGTTGTTCAACCCCCACTACCCCTATACCCACCTAACCCTGAATTCATTTTCCTTGTTGCGCAGAAAATTTATTAGATACACTGAGTTTCAACTCACCATATATTAGGCACTGCATACTGCGAACCTCAATAATAAAATAAATTTACTTTAATTTCTCTTCAGCCCCATTCCACCAATTCCACCACTCCTATTTTGTCTGCTCTTACATTTGCCCTCAGGTCAGAGGCAAATAGGAAGCCCCTCAACCCCCATTTTACATCTAATATGGCTGTTTAGGCTTGCTTCTGCGGCTCTATATCATGAGTTTTTCTTTTTGATTTTATTTGACCTGTAATAAAAACGCTTGGACAAACCTATTGAGTGAGCCCTACTAGCACTAAAAAGGGTTGAAATTAATAGAGAACTAAATCAATTTAGAATAAAAGCAATATAATAAAACAATGATAGCTTTTACATTAACTAAGATAAGCCTATTCTCTAGTACTAAATACCCATATATTGTTAAGATATTTTAAGTAAATTCTAAAAACCATAGCTAATGGTAACATATCTAACATTATGAACAAATATTACGCTTATCTCTACTTATGCAGATAATATTTAAGGTAAATATGTTACTTTCTATATTTTAGTTGCTAGATTTGCTAATATTCATCAGGTACAAATAATGAAGAAATACTTAAGTAAAAGTAAATAAGCAGTTTTTATACTATAGGTGCAATAGCTATCAAATAATGATCAATCTAGTAATAATTGAATTAGTAATCTTTATCTTTTTAATTTCAAAATTAAGGCTATAACTTCTTGTATTTGTTAGAGTTTGCACTAATATGGATGAAGACTCAACTATTCTATAAATGTGTAATCACTATCTTCACTGATCTTATTTAGATACTATTCTTATCCTTTTTATTATTGCTTTGTTAGGCTTAAGGATCAAAACCTTATTAGTATCAGGTTTAGAAGGACTAAAAACTTTTAAAAAAATGCCAATAATGCAACCAAACATTTTTTAGTTAAATCTCACCTCCTAAATAAATTAAAAACCAATACAATAGGGCAACTGTTAAGGCTAATTTATTAATGTATTAGTGTATGATATCAAAGCCCTACTTATAATTATCTCACCCAACCACTTAATTGCTAAAATTACGCCATCTATCATGTCTTGTTGTCTATTGGCTTATTAATAACAAATATTAATAACCATTTATCTGGAATGTAAGAAGAGTATCAGAGTGTAAGATACTGTGAGAGGTAAATATATTGATCTCAATTCAGACTAACAATATTAAGTTCCAAACACTTTCTAACTCATACCCTGGATTGTGCCATCATCCACTTTATACCAAATTTTCCAGCTTCATACATAGATTGCCCCTAAACTATATTATAATTATGATTTATTCCTTGGAATTCTAAATTTTAACAACTTTTATCGTAATTAATTTTTTTGAATATAAAATGTTCTAAGAAAAAGAGAAATTTTTACTGACTAAGAAATTGCGCCTGTGTTATTCCATATAAAAGTTCCTAGCTATTGTATTGTGACATCTATGTCACCTTATAGTCATCCAAAGACTATTAAAGCCTCTGTATCTCCTATAAGTAGTTAAGCTCCATATGAAACCAAACAAACCAACCCATGTCAGATTACCCGGCACCTTAAAATACCCAACTAGTTTTTTAATAATTTTATCAATCACAGCAAAGATGATACTAAAGTTCACTACAGGGCAATGCACATTGCCACGGGGTAAATGTCAATAACCTAATAGATAACTATACGTAAATTTATTTAGAAAAATCAAAGGTATTAATAGCAATGATGGGCAGTACATTGGCAAATCTGCTTCACCAAACGCCTCTGAGAGGGATGGAAGAGCTTTATTGAATGATTTCGAGCCAGATCAAGCATACCAGGCCTTTAAGGAGATTATGCAGGACAAGTAATATTGACCACAATAATTTAGTACTTAGGATTGAAAATAGCTTCAATGAGGGTTATTACATTCTCAAACCAGCAATTATAAACTTTATTTTAATACAAATTGTGAAGATGAGACTGCCTATAAGAACTACATCTCTTTAGAAAAGTAATGAAGAGGAAAGGAAAAAAATCTGGACTTAGAATATTCAGCTCTGGATAATAATAATCATGATTGCTACCAGAGATCAATGCAGATCCAGAGAATTTCATGCCAGTATCTTATGATATTAGCTTGAGCCTGAAGTTTGATCAAATTAAATCTTGTTTAACCAAAGAGTTGTCAAGCTTCCAAAATAAAAGTTATGTGAGCATTAAGCCTTACATGGAAAGTCAACAGGAAACTTTTTCCTAGCACTTATAACTTTGACTAAAAGGGAAAAAGTTAACATTTTAATGCTATCACATAAATTAGTTGGAGATACAATGAAATCTTCAAAGCCATGATATACATAGCCAAAGTGGCGAATTTTATTACACAGACAAGTTAAGAGGTATATGCGTGGGTACACTATCATCGCGCTAAAAATACTAAATTACTTAATGGAAAACTTAAGTTTAATTATATTGTTTTACAAAAACCCCAGACTAAAAAGCAAAAAAGCGTAATGATGGCAACCACACTGTGGTTCTCTGCTGTTCAACTTTCTGTGAACAATCCAAGCTTAAATCGTCATCCAAGCAAGATTTGTGACTTCCCACTAATATTTAAATATCATGAAAGAGTAAGTTTAAATATAGACATGCAGTTGAGTCACTTTTGCTTAAACCATATTAATCAAAGGCCATTGTGACCCAAAGGTTTCATTCATCAAACTTAGCTAAAATCAGAACACTTTGCAAATAATAACTGAGCCAAGGCATTTAAACCAAATTCCTTAGCCTTTAAAAATCCTTTGACATGCGGTTTGCTTAGATCAGCTAAGTAAAAGACCCCAGAATAAAATAATAATTTTTTGCCATTTTTCATATAAATTTTGTATTACTCTAGTTTCTAATAACGCATTAGATCTACATAAAAGCCAATATTTTAAATTTCCAACTTATCTCTACCAAATCAAGAAGATTTTGAGAAGATGTCATTAGAGCATCAACCCAAATTTCTAACAGCAAAGACCAATTTAGAAAAGGTAAGCTGTGACAGAGAGGTCTCTCCAGGTGGCTATTAGAATTTTTAGAAAAAGATTACATTTTATTGCATATAAAAATGGCATATTACTGATAAAAGATCCTTATTCCGTTGGTTAGAGGTACATCTGGAAGGGAAACTTTTTATGTTGGTAAATGCGTAGCTAGTTAAAACATCATTTTTTGTTCATCAGAGAGGAAGTAAACGGCTGCAATGGCCTCTTCAAATTTCAATTTGTAGTTAATTTAGCTGATGGTTGTTTTTCCCAAATAAGATATCAAGAACTAAATTACTATATATGGATTATAGCTGATTTTCTTTCTAAAAAAGATGAAGTTAAAAATTAATATCCAGAGAGAATACCCCTAGTGGAAGAGTATGGACTCAATGACCACTAATTCCCTGAGTTCAATCCTGGTAGATGAACTTCAGGTAGGGGACGATTATGACTGTTTTTGGCGTTGTGCACCAATGCCCCAAACTGAGATAGCAGATAACAAGAAGGTCCATGGAGTTCCTGGCCTGTCAGAACGCCGCACATTGAGTGTCTCCAGGTTTTATCCTCCTTTTCCAATAATTTGATTTCCCTTAATCCGTGTGGCATCAACCTCAGGTTGATCCATCTCAAATAAAAATTTTAATAAAATTTAAAATTTAATATCCATCCGGTGCATTTTTGCTATTAGGAGGCTCAGTCAAAACCATGGACCTTGCAGAGTTTGATTGGATGATCAGCGTTCTCTGAGACTTTTAGTGCTTCTTCAAACCATTTCAGACCCTTTATAGAAAGCCAAGAAGGACTTGAGGCGTTATAGAGCTTTTATGCAATAACACCAATTTGCTTGCCATTTAACATCTTGACGCAGTTTTTGACAGCTCAGAGTTGGCAATGCTTCTAGAACATTTTAAAACCCAATATTTTGATAGTATAGGAAACTAATAACTGACCATCTAGGCCCTCAGGATCTTCATTTGTGCCCTAGCATTCCCATTGTGGATTACTAGGGAAATATGGAAGTCATACATTGCCTTAGACCTCACCTTATCCCCTTCAGAGAAAAATCCCATATGGGACCAGAACTCCCCCCTCTGGGACATATAACAAAGTTGTCAGCCATTTGTCAGAAAGATTACCTATTTAGTTATACATACCACTAGACCAGATACCAGCGTTTACCTCAAGACAGCTT